>CAKALU010051275.1:12591-29790 GCA_916700995.1 Hozukius guyotensis | reverse complement strand
TATGACTTTATTTTAACTTTTTCGACATACTATTCTATGACTTTTAACATTTTTTTCGAATGTCAGTGTGGTAGATATCTGGTTGGAATACTGGAGGTTGTGGGTTTGATCCTTATGTGACACAGTGAGTTCTGAGGGCTAAATACCAAACAGATGACAATGAACAACTCATACATTTCTTCAGGTCCAATACAATTTTTCCACAACAGTTTCCCCCCTTTTAAATCATGAGATTAACATCACTTGCAAAATAAAAAACATCTATCTACATGCATCAATGACCTCTGTCTCCCGCTGCCTATAGGACGCTGTGTAAAGAAAAAGAGACTTACCAAAATGGGTGAAACCTCTGACAGCAGATTCAGGGCACGCACATTGAGCCTCACATCCAACTTCAATTTGGCTCGCCGTGACTAACTACACTCCCTAGACAGTGTAAGGTAGTAAAAACCTCTGGAATGACAAAAAAAGAGGAATCCCCAAAATGCACTTAATGTTTAAGTAAATCATACAAGCATAAATCAAATAATTTCAACTCAATTAAAGGGGTAAATGGTCAAATCACACATTAAAATTGTGAGGGAGCTGCAACCCTAACCCCTTCACTAAACTGGAAAAAGACACACACATGCCAACTGATTGTGTTAAGTTCCACAAAACGGACTAGTACAGGAAGTTCAGGTTTTTATGTTGTGCTTTTATTTTGGGGAACTCCTCTGAGAACTCGCTCTATTTAAGGCCTATTTACGGGGGAGTGTTTTCAGGGAGCACACCTGAAACTTCAGCCACAGGTGTCCAGCTGATTTCACTTATTAGCTTGTTAGAATGAACCAAGTGCCAGAAAGGACAGAGGGGAGCGGGGTAGAGGGGTTTGTTTGTTTGTTAAGTTGGCTTTCGTTTGATATTTCTTACATTTATCATGCATATTATATAATCTGTATTATGTAATATTCATTTGTATGATGTATATGTAAATATGAAGGTTATATTGTATATTAAGTTATAGCCATTAAGCTGGCTTTTGTCCTGGTTGAAAGGGTCCATCACCTCAAAACCTCACTTAAGCCATTATTTCATTTCTGCAGTTCAGCTTAGTAACGGAACACGTTCTATGCTGAATTATACAGATGTTGTGTAAAATTTCCATTTGAAATAATGATGAAGACATAAAGCCATCAAGTTACGGTATGGAAGTGATCCATTTTCAATGAGGCACAACAATAAGCAGATACATAATGATGGCAGACTTTGAAAAAAGGAAACTTTCATTAAAGCTTTAAAGGTACTTACTGGGAATAATGGTATCGTAAGGGTTGAATCGGAAGCCAGAACTGGTTCGGTAAACATTGGGCGGTCCTGTCGTGGAATCTGCTTCTTCAGAAAGACAGCAATATTAGTTTTTTCACCACTTCACCTTTGCATGATCACACAACAGATACTGGATTTTTGAGGCCTATACCCAAACTGATACTCGAGAATCAAAAGATATGATAACGATATATCTTCAGTTTTTTTTTTTTTTAAAGAATTGTGACCAAGATATGTGCTGTGCAAGACATTTTACATTTGAAAAATATAATTGTCAGTGCTCTCTGGTGGACGTACTATGTAATGGCGACACTGTTTCTCAATTACCTCAAATTTATCTTTGGAATTTCTGTACTTATCAGCCAACATATACTGTCCACTGACACTTAAATATTTGCAATAAGCTAATATCGACCGACAGTAACGGGCTGATGGATTTTTTAGTGGTAATTAGTCATTTGTAATTTGGTGATTAGGAATATAAAATACTAGAACAACACTTTAATAGTTGTGCATGAACCAAAAATTTGTCTGCAGTAACATCCATTGTTACTCCTTGTTGAAGACGCTACTTTGAGTTGTCAAATGAGTCTTGGCACACAGGTGGATTGTGGGTTAAAAAGGGTAATGGTTCGTGGCCTTGTGAACGCTGTTCCTCGACAAGCAGCTTTAACCCTGCCAATACTAACAGGATTTGGATGGTTAGTGAGAATGGAATTAGCTAATCAAGGAGAACATTTCTTCCCAAAGCCTCATCCAATCACCGTTTTATGTTCTTCAGGACAACGAGCTTGAGCCAGATCACAGAATTCAAGGAATCCGTTTCAAAGCATTTAATCCGGAAACCGAAACGCCGAAGCTATATTGGGAGTTGATATGTTTGCCAGCAAACTGATTTTAGTATAAGAAAGGTCAAATGAGCAGAATAACTACCTTTAAATGGTTTTTAAAAAACTCAGTTTGATATTTAAGAAACTAAATGTAAGCCTTAAATGCTGTTTATGCTCAACAACATTATTGCATCTTCCTGAATGTTATCCATGTCTATCCTGTCTTGAGATTGATTTTTCTGAAATTAATTATGAAGGTGAACTGCTGACTAAATGAAGTCATATTTTATTTAAAATTTACTTACAAAGCAAAGGGAATATGAAGCATTACATTCACTGGTTGAAGGGTTCTGTGGTTTATAACAAGGCTGTAAGCATATAGAGAGAGTTTGATTCAATTGAAATGTATTGTCATTATACTTGTGTACAATAAAACTTCAGCTGTGTCCCAGTTCCATACTACATATGAGTTCTAAGCAGGTTTTGAATGTGTTGTGTTCATGCTGAAAAGGTGACAGGATTAAGTGTACTCAAAAGATTATACCATTATAAAAAATGCATTCATTTTGAGTGTGCTTTTGATAGACATTATTATGCCTCACAACGCAATGCACAAAAGAAAAGGAGGAGCTGCTCGCTGCTGCAAACAATGTAAATATATTGCAACTCCAGAAAGAACATGGAAAACAAACAGTGGCATTTTAAGGTTGAAGTCTGAATAATGTCCATTGGTACATTATTGCATCATTTCCTGTATAAAACAGTAAAATATGATGACTTTTTGTATACCAACTGCAAAAACAGTAGTACATATAATGAACAGTTAGTGTGTATTATGGAACTGTGACACAGCAATAGTCGTGTCATTCCAAGATAATGAAGTATATGGCATTTGTAGAAGTTATAAATATTATTTACTGGAATGCTTCTGAAAATGCAATAAACATACAGTACAAATATTAATGTAAATAAAGAACTTTTTTGTATTAGATCTTTTCATTCTATAATTTCAGAGCTGCTTAAAATTACCTGTTGTGTCCAAAAAAATCAGTCTGTGTAAAATAATCTGTTAAGTGTCGGCTCAATTTTAAATAAGAATTAATACCAATAATTATCAATTTATGATGAATAAAGATGCATAGTTGAGTTAACTTTACGGCAGACGTTAGGAACTTGGCATGCAAAAGGACAGACAGGTCACATTCAACACAGCATATATAAAATAATTAAAAAGAAAAACTATAAAAAGAACATTAAAATCCACAAAGTGCCATAAATACAAAAGATAAGCTAAAAAAATAATATAACGTAAAGTGCTAAAGGTTTGCAAATCAGAGGGCAAATAGCCTAAAAATATAAAAATACAAAAATACCATAATAAATAATTACAAAAAGTACCATAAACTAAAACAAAATGAACCTGTGGTAAATTAGTTAGTGCAGACATGAAGGGTATGGTTACATACAGTATTTAGATACATAGGCAGAGCATTATTTAGGGACGTGGGTGTCTGTTTATTCATTTTTTTTATTTGTATGTCATATATTCTCTCCATCATCTCAACTCTAAAACCCCTCCTGTTGTCACATAAGCTGAATGAAAGGGGTTTAGGGGCCTGATGGGATTAGTTTAAGCCATTAGGAGTAGTTAATGGTCTTTCCTGGTGTTGTTAAGTAACACTGACTAATTGACCAAGGGGCAGCAGACAGCTGACAGCGGCTCGCAGCAGAGGTGTGGTGCAGCCTGCTGAACTGAAGTCAGTGTTTAAGGTCTACAGAGGGACGACAAACGGGATGCATTCTCCTGTTACTGTGGCTGATATTTAAATATAAGAAGGGACATATTACAAGTCTTTTTCTCCTGATTGTGTTGGCTGATAAACAGGCTGGAGGAGCTGGATGTTATTCACTGGATAATAACCCTCAAATATCAGGAAGTTGAGATTTTACATTCACCTCTCTTCATCACACAGGTAAGAAACATATTTAAAGAATATATGCTGATGCCAACTATGGCAGGTAAATGGGTCAAATGTCTTGCCTAATATCTCCCCTGCAGATTACTTTCTAACTTTTTTCACATGCATAGAAAGTTGTTTAGTCTTTTAAACTTTAAAAAGTTCTATTGTCTTCAAGCAAGAAGGACATCTGATGTGTCTTCTTCTTCTCTCTGATAGTATGTTCAATATGCAACAATTTATCAATTCATGACTATTCACATTGGTTTTGGAACTGTTTTAGGGCTGCAAGCAACAATTATTTTTATTAACATTTAATCATTTATCTACCAAATTATCTTTCAAATCGTTTGCTCGATAACAAGTAACAAAATAGTGAAAATCACACATTTCAGGATTAGGTGAAGTCTTCAAATGTCTCGTTTTGTCAAACCAACAGCCTAAAACCCAAAGATATTTAGTGTCACTCATAAAAGAGTCAGAAAATATTAACATTTGAGAATCTGGAACCGATAGATTTTAACAATTTTTGCTTAAAAAAAATACTAAGACATTTATAAGAATTTCTTTTGATTCATTTTCTAATCAATTAATTGCTGCAGCTTTAAATTCTTTAGGAAGTATTGAGGTGTAAAACTTGCATCTGTTGGCAATTTGGTGTGTGTTAAATATGAATTGTTAACTTCTGATACCTGAAAACTTGTGAGAATGGAATAAAAGGCATCAATAGATCTCGTTTTCAGATTTAACTGATGTATAATGGAGTGCGTTTTGTCTTGGAGGCGAGTACTCTCAGATGACACAGCGAGCTGCCGCTGATGCCCCATTCACTCTCTTTGCACTCCTAACAAACAGCTCCTTTATTAGATTAAGAGATTTCTGTGGCACGCTGACATGGACGAAATGTGTAACCTCGAGCTAATCTTTAAGTCTTTATGAGAAAGGAGGGATCAGGCAATTGGATTGCTAGAGAGGTTAAAGGGGCACTGACACACATGGCAGGATGGAGGTGTAAACCCACAAACAGGAAAGAGATCTGCACAATCTTTATGTATCTCTGTGTTTGACTTGTATACAGTAAGACTTCCTCAAACTTTGTCTTGCTACTGCACCAAGTCAAACATTAAAGGGATAGTTTGGGTGTTTTGAAGTGGGGTTGTATGAGGTACTTCTCCATAGTCAGTGTATTATCTACAGTAGATGACGGTCAGCACGCCCTCAGTTTGGAGAAGCAGACAGGAGTTACCACACGAAAGCAAAGCAATGTACTCCTGTGGACGGGCCGGCAGCAAAACGTATTTTAGCCACCTAAAAGAAAGGCACATCTAAAAAAAATCAAGTGGTGAAGATATTCTAAATATAGCGTACACTTAAACTGATATTGATTTTTTGGGGTGAGCCTTTCTTTTAGGTGGCTAAAATATGTTTTGCTGCCGACCCCGTCCACAGCAGTACATTGCTTTTCTTCCATGCCGGTATGCCTGTCTGTTTCTCCAAACTGGAGCGTGCCAACCGTCATCTATTGTAGGTAATACACTGACTATAAGTACCTCATACAACCCCACTTCAAAAACACCTATCCCTTTAAGTTAGAGCGATACACAACACAGTACATCTATATAGCCTCTTCTCTCTCTAGTTTATATTCAACACAGATATACTGCATATCACAGTGCTCACTAAACGCATTACTAATCATGTGTCCTTGGAAGGGATGGATCCTAAATTAATTAAATGGACAGGCACACCGGGTTCCTCAATTGGATTACCGTCTGTAATGCAATCTAACAAGATACTGTCATTTGCATGTAGTTTGCAAAGCAAATTGCCTGAAAAGTATATTAAATATTTTACATTTTGTATTCTTAAAAAATGTTTATGTACTGGTATTCTTAAAAAAAAAAAAAAGCTGAAAGATGTGTTTATAATTCTGTGAATTTTGACTGATTCATGCTGTTTGTGTCTCGACTAAGGCTGATCCCTATAATCTGGAAAGAGAAGAAATCAAAAACAGTCTGAATTTGGTGCTTGGCTGCTCTGTTAACTTTCTCCGGAACAAGAAAAGCTCCATCTTGCCAGTGAACTGAGCCACACGTTACTTCCGACCAGTGTGACCAGTGGGCCTTCAACCAGCCTCATTTATGCTGAGAACAAACCCACTGATTCAAGTTCATCGAGCTCCAAAACACTCCACAATCTGGTATGACCAACTATACTCTCAGTTACATTAAAACATCTTATCACTGTTTCTACCGTTTTGTTTAAGATGCAACATGTCTCTCTCTTAAAACTGAATGTTTGCCAAAAAAAGGTGACTGATATACTTTGTGAGGTGAAAGGGACCAATGCATGCCGGTTTGGTAGTTATTGTTGTCTGACCCCTCAATTTGTGTCAAAATCAGCACTCCTTCTCGGAGTCATAACTTTGTGAACACACAGACGTGATACACATCTTTTCGATTCAGTGGGACGTCCATAAATCTACTTGGAATTAATAGGAAAAAAAGCTCCTAATGACTTCAGAACTTGCCTGAAATTCATCATGTTTTTAAGTTTTCATCAGTATCAAAGTAATCTAGTGATAGTTGTCTGTACATTGATGGGTGCAGTGCAAACAGGAGCTGCTGATAGCTAATTCGGGCGTACCTGTAATGGTGCCGGTTTGCCAGAATATAAACAAATATACGATAAGAAAGCAGAGCTCTCTATATAAAACATAATAAAGGTGCTGTTGTTTAAAAGGATCTGTTGTTTCATGTTTTGTAATAGCCTTATTTTATTTTGAAAAGCCCACAGTAAAACAAATGCATGCTAGAGTATGTTAAAGGTAGATGAAATAGTATGTAAATATTACTTAAATATTTCACCAATGAAAGTAAAGAAAAGCAGGTAAAAAACCCCCCAAAAAGCCAAATATTTTTGGATGAGTTTTGTAATTAGGTGCAAAGGTAGTCTAAGTAAAAAATACTGTGCAATAGTGAGTAAAATGTAGTAACAAATACAGAAAATTGCTAGTAAAGGTTACTTGAGTACCTTTAATAGAAACACTTCATAACTCTAAGTAGAGTTTACTTGAAATATCATCTGTAAAATCTACTTAGAATTTCTGTGTGGAAATTGTTACCTAGCTTTTTCTAAGTAAATTCCACTCCAAATTTTTTTCAGTGTAGATTAAACCATCCTGCCTGCTCAGGAACTGACAGCACAACTTTCTCCTATATCTCAGCAGTCCGCCTCCTATGTGCAGAGCCTGCTTCATCAACATCTTCACATGCATCAGCACACTCACCAGCATGCCTTCACTCCCATCCTGCACCAATCCTTGACCATCCAACCTGCTCCAATGGTAACTCAGGACAGTAACGTAGGGAGATGTGTCCCTTTATACTGTGTTGTTAACATCTACTTAGTGATTTTATTCACAACCAATTCCCACCTGAAGCCACTTCTGACCTGAATGTTATTCCTTTCCAAGAATAATGTCACGTTGTTATACCTTTCTTCTCTTATGCTATAGTTCAACATGCACCTTCCCAGAGCAGCAACGAGGCCCTCTTTTGCTCCGGTCACTGCCTTTCACAGAGCAACACAGAAGCCCTTCAGGTCAACAGTGAGTACAACATGCATCAATCAAAACTGACATGTCAATACAGCTAAACATGAAACTATACTGTCTTGCTTCTGTATCCCTTTTTTAAAAGTCTCAATTATGATTGATATAATTATTTTGATTAAACAAAATTTTAGTGAATCACCAGTAAAAGTTTGCTGCAAAATGTTTTCACATTTTTTTCAGAAACGAGGGAGATGGGGCTCACAGCATGTCTGCATTGCATGGAAGATATATTACCACGAACAACTAAAGGTATAATATCTAAATGCATCAAAATTTTAGACACATAAAATAATAAATTCAGAGTATTTTTTCAAATTTTGAGGCATTTTGTGTCTGAAATTAAAGTCAGTTAAACTGGATTGTGGGATTTTGTTTGTTATTTTTTAGTTATCTATATAAAGAGAAGCCATAATGTGTAAAAGATATATTTAAATTGATTGTATTTTTCTTTTTTATTTAACTATTTGTCTTATTAACAGTTACAAAGGGTTTAGACATGTCTTTGGGTTGACAGAAAACATTTATAAACTCAATTTTAAGGAGCTTAACATACATGCATATGATGCATATACAGTATATAACATATTATTACACATTGTTGGAGTTCATAAGTCCAGAAAACTCTAGTATCTTTTAATTGAGACATGTTGTCATTGTGACTTGTATGCACTTGTATCTATCCGAAACTAATTGTGTGCTTTATAAACTGTATTTAACAGAAAATGCAGCAAAAACCCAACAGTCTCCATCGAGAACTGACACCTGAGTATCTTGCCACTTGTCAACCTGAGAGAGTCCAACACAAGGGATCAGACCAGCCCTCCTGCATAAACCCAAATATCGGTGAGTTTAAAGCCAGCAATGTAAGTCAGCAACGGTAAAATATGTGTTGTATTATTACAGTAAAGCTGATCTGCTTCTCATTTTTTTAGCCTCTCCGTATGGACACTCTGCATATGGAAACACTGGTGACAGGAGTGAAACAGGAAAAACAGCAGAACATTTAAATCACTTCAACAGAGGTTATCCCTCTGACCTTTTCACGTCTTCACCAGCATCTTGCCACAGCCTCACGACCAAGAGGGAGAAACTGGAACAGCCCCGGAACCTGCACTTGAGAGACAAACTTGATGAAAAGGAGAAACAAGGGATGCAACAAGTCGAAACAACAAAGGATTTATCTCTTAGAGACAAATCTTGGGATCTAACGACGACTCCTGAACCCGACGGCAGACGCGGCGGCTCACTTGACAGGAAGAGGCACCTCGAGTGCGACGGATCCTTCAAAGTGAAGAGGGTGAAGCTGGACGTTGTCGTAGACGACACATCTAAGACTTTGCACCCTGATCCATCTCTGTTCAGTACAACTCACACACATCCATCTTCACACACCATGCCAGTGCATCATATAAGGGATTTGTCTGTCGTGTATCCTAACAGCAGTAGATGTAATGTTACCAGAAATCCTGGGACACTCATCTCTTATCCAGGAGCTGAAATGCATCCCTACCAAACTGCTTCATGGGAGCCAATGTGGGATCTCCACTCCAGACAAAACCTCCTACAAGACTATTCATTGAATACCTGCAAAGCGATCAGGATACCTCTTGCAGCACAGAGGCAAAAAGAGGCTTTTCATGGTTTTTCTTTTACGCCACCTCTTTATTTCCCTCTTGCTTTGAGGCAGCAGGAGACAGTTTACCCTAGAGGGAGGGAGTTTCTACACTCGCGTCAAGAGAACTGTCATCTCCACCATCCTGGCTCTCTGGCAACGTCCTACATAGGGCTGTGAGTCTCCAGCGTGTGTCTGACGGAAAAGGAGAGCAGCTACAGCAATGACAACAATCACTCATTCACAGCATGTATGTTAAGTTCATTCTGGTCTGTGCATTAATTCAACGGAGCTCCACACTGTCTGAGATATAGGAAAAAACAGTGAGAGTGGGATGCTTTTGATTAATGTCTCAAGTAGTGGTAATAAAATATACTTTGCACTAGAACAGTTTTAATTATATTACTTGGAAGGATTTTGGCAACTGTACAGTCATACTTGCACTGTAATCATTTCCTTGTTAAGTTGCTTTTTTTTTTTAAATTATGATTAAATATATTAAGATGCATGTGCTTGCTCATTTTTTGACTTGTTCAGGTGACATCAATGTTCCAATAAATAAAAACAATTAAAAAGTCTGCAAACTTAAAATGTAATGCAGCTGGTTGAGAGTTGATGGGGTCATTACTACCTTACAAGATTAAAGGGGAAATACACCCATTTTCAAAATTCATACATGTTATTCCTAATGTATGGTCTAAGACCTAAAATATTAGTAAACATGAAAAACTCTCTTCCAAATCCAAACACTGGAGTGCTAAAACTCAAACTTGTGTTGTACTTTATACCCTATGACATCACATGTTAGAGTTTTAGCGCTTTAGTTTTAAGGATTATTGTTCATGTTTAATTATATTTTTTGGACTGTCTTAGACCATAGGAATAACATGTATGAATTTTGAAAATTGGCGTAGTTTCCTTTTAAGAGTCTACAGCCAAGCTAGTGTCTCTGTGAGCCTGTGCTTTGCGCAAAGTGCTACCATGCTAACAGGTTCACAATGACAATGCTAACATGCTGATGTTTAGCAGGTATAATGTTTATCATGATCACCATCTTAGTTTAGCATGTTAGCACGCTAACATTTGCTAATTATCACTAAACACAATGACTGATGGGAAAGTCATTAGTTTTGCAGGTTATTTGGTCATAAACCAAAGTATTGGACATATTACATTGTTGACCTGATGATGGCACTAAATGAAGTCAGGACAAACTAAATCTCATCTGGACCAAAGTGGTGGATCAACAGACCAATCAGCATAGCCATCCCTACAGAAAGTTTGAGTATAAAAACAAAACAGGAAAAGCTTAACTTTAGTTTAAAAAAATGTATTCAAAAGTTGCAACAATAAAATTAAGTGACAATCCAAGGCTACAATAATAAAAAATAATGTCTTCTGAAATCCTCTGTGGGACAACATCATGGTAATATCACAGACAATGGAACACGGTGTGTAAAGAACACGTAAAGAACAACAAGGAAGAAGAAGAAGAAGAAGAAGAAGAAGAAGAACGAGCTCTGTAGTGCTTTTAACTCATCTCATTCATGTAAGCTTTTCAGAAACATTAACAGGATTAGCAGGAAATCCCATAGACGGGAGACATCACAAAGCCAAGCTGAGGCATTAGAGTTAACAAGAGCTGCTATAATGCAAGTGTGGTCTTCAAAACCAAGTGCATCTCAACGTAACAACACTAGAAACACTGACGAAAAAGCTTCGGCTAGCCGGTCTCCACTGGCAGCTCCACAGCAAAATATACTACAAGAGGCAAACCTGTTTCACTGCATGACAACTACAAGAGCAAATATGATGGTGCGGTGCAGCGTGCAGGAAGAATCACACCACGTCCATGCCCAGGCCCCTCGCAACCTCCGTCAGGGCCTGGACCGCTCCAGATGTCCCACTGCCATCACAGTCCTCCTGAGATAATCCTCCAGGCTCCTCCTCAATGTGAGGGATGGTGCTCATGACACAGTAGACGGGAGAGTCACTGCCTCTGGGGCTGGGCTGGGACGAAACGTCCTCGCCTCCAGAGAGCTCTGAGGAGTACGAGGAGGAGGAGCTGGAGGAGGGCGAGGAGGATCCCGCGGGAGAGCTTCGGCCGCTCTCCGGTGTGACCGCGGCCCTCTTGTTGCGGACGCTGGTTCTCTGACTTTTTCGAAGGCTCTGCGGCTTTTTGGCCATGTTCTTCATGATCTCCTTCGTCACTTCCACAGTCTCAAAGCGCACCATGTTTACTTTTAGGAAGCCGTCTACGTCCTTCCTGTATCTGTGAAGATAAACATTTATTATTTCAGTCTTTACTTAAAACAACTTGAATTTAGTACTGTCAAAGTTAACGCGATAATAACGCGTTAAAGCGGATTTATCTTAACACCACTAATTTATTTAATGCATTAACAGGACTTGTGATTTTTAGGTTGTAGCTGGTTCAGTTTTAAAGCTAGAGTGAAGATACTGGTATCATATGAAACTAAATAAACCTAAGGAATCCATAGGTACCAACCTATTATACTTTACTAGTTATACTAGCTTGTCGCCAAGGAGGCTAAATAACGCTCAAAACTTACACTAACTGTTGGTGAGGAAAAACTGGCATGGCCATTTTCAAAGGGGTCTCTTGACCTCTGACCTCAAGATATTGAATGTAAATGGGTTCTATGGGTACCCACGAGTCTCCCCTTTACAGACATGCCCACTTTATGATAATCACATGCACTTTTGGGCAAGTCATAGTCAAGTCAGCACACTGACACACTGACAGCTGTTGTTGCCTGTTGGGCTTGATTTGAGCATATTTTCTATGCTTAATGCAGTACCTGTGAGGGTTTCTGGACAATATTTGTCATTGTTTTGTGTTATTAATTGATTTCCAATTATAAATATATACATACATTTGCATAAAGCAAGCACATTTGTCCACTCCCATGATGATAAGAGTATTGAATACTTGACAAATCTCCCTTTAAGGTACATTTTGAGAAGATAAAAAATGTGTGATTATTTGCGATTAATCACTATTAACTACGGACAATAATGCAATTAATCGCGATTAAATATTTTAATCGATTGGCTGTTGTGACTTACCTAAAGCGGGAATGTCCAGAGGGCCACTTCAGCTCGTGCTTCTTGCGAAGGTGAAGTGTGAGAGTGTAACACCAGGAGAAGACCTTATCACAGATATGGCATTTATATTTAGACATCCCCCCGACCTGTTGGTAAATATGATGTAATGATGTTAACAGCAAAGCATTATTAACTGTGAACAAGATGACAGCAGGTTGATGATCTAACGAACCTCGTGCACCCTCTTGAAGTGGTGGCTCATGGTTGGAAATGTGTGACACGAATAATCACAACCCTGCACTGTACAGTGATACACAGCGCCCTCATTGTGAACCTCTGTGTGCTTTTGTAGATCAGGCTGGTTCTTAAATCTGTAAACAAAAAAATACCGTACACAGAAATAAATGAAAAACAGATTCAAATTTACGGACTTTAAATACAACTTTACGCAAAGGTTATGTTCTAATTACGTTATGATTACTAACAATATTTATATTTTGTAACATATTAAAAAGTGCCATGGACTTTCTGCAAATCAGAATAGTTAAACATATACCAGAGAGCCATAAATATACAGGAAAATTAGACAAAATGTTGAATTAATTAGTCACTAAAAGGTTTTCCATTTTTGGTAATCCAATGAAAAGGTAACGATAAGGAGACTCCTTCATAAAGGCCATGTTTTGGTAGTTTTAAGGTACATTTTTCATTTGTTTCTATATGGAGCAGATATTAAAAGGGGCTATGTGAACTAAAAATGAACAGTAGAAGGATCAAAAGAGCAGGTAATATTCTGGGACAAATTGTCAAACACAAACAGAGAGTTATGGGAAACAACGTGTTGTCCATCTCTTCTATTTTCTATCTTCCAAGTTTTTCCTTCTGTGTAGGGGTTTTGTAACTCCTGTTTTAAAAAGTGCTATACAAATAAAATGCTACATAAATAAAGTTACCTACACACTTACTTACAAATAGGTAATAAATGATAGCCTTTATGATACAGCAGTTTAAAGATGTTTTATTGAAATAGCTGAAACTTGATATCGCTACTTTTAATGCCAAAATCCCATGAAGACACACCTTATAGGTGGGTGTAAGCAACCCCCCGATTTTTGCCAAAGTACATTTGTTGTCAACTGGACAAATCTAAATCAGCTGTTTTGAAGGTCTACCTCTTGTCGCAGAAGTCACATGGGAAGGGCCGTTCATCACAGTGGCGGAACCTGATGTGGATCTTCAGAGCTGCCAAAGTGGTGCAGGTCATGTCACAGAACGGACACTTCACCTGATTCACTGGGAGTAAAAGAAAAAGTAAGAATTAAACATAATACCTGCAAAATGGTTAATTAACAACTGGCCAATAGATGGACACCTCGGGTCACCAGTGATCCACTGTGAATCTTTTTAATTGCAGATTACGTTAAATGTATATATATATTTTTTTTTTTTTCAATTATTACATGCAGTTTTGTCTAATCAATCCATGGAACGAGGCATTTTTTTAAGAACTGGCATGTTAGAGAACAATGTGTTACAATTTAAAAGAATCTGATATAAATCAAGCCTTATAAAACTGATGCTTATCAATTGCTTGACTTTCACTGCTTTGACTTCAGCCAATCTGATTTTAGAGATCAGTTTGGACATTATGACAATATGATTTTGATGAGCCTCTAAATGGACTGGACTGTGTCACAAACTGCCTTACTGAAAAACCTTTTTTTCATGCACAATTAGTGAGCGAACACCTCCTTCAATCTATAAATATCATTAGGTCAACAGCTATAAAAACAATCTGATCAGGACATAAAACATGTATATTGAAAATGTTACTGTTTCCATCTACTTCAACATAATTATAATATTTATTACATCTACTTTACCTGTTTTATATTGCTTTATAACTGTGTGTGTTTTACCTGTTATATGTTTTATCTGCCTCGTTTAGTCTTGTCAAGTATTTGTTTTAAAGCACTGACCAGAAGTGGCAACTGTGAATCTCGTTGTATTTAATACAATGAAAATAAAGCTTTCTATTCTATTCTATTCTATAATATAACGCAATAGTTACAACATCCGGGTAAAACAAAATTCAAATAGTGACTGGAAATTAGCTCAGTAATCAGAACTGTCCTCACTTAGATCTGACCAAAGCATTCATGTAAACAATGTTACAACAATTTAAGATGAGACTTGTAGAAAAATGATTACCATGCTGACGAACGTGATCCCTCAAAAGTCTCTCGCTGGAAAAAGCTTTGCCGCAATGTTCGCATACCAGCGACTCTGCTCAAATGAGGGAAAATGCACAGAAGTCAGCATTCAAGTAATACATTTAGCACCATCAGCATCCTAAATAAATGAAGTGTCCTACTCACCTACTGGCTCGGCCTGTCTGTGTAGGTGGTCGAACAACTTTGTGTTGCTGGAGAACATGCTGCCACATGTGGGACAGGCGACAAGTCTCTCCTGAGTGTGGCTCCGCATGTGTTCTCTCAAACGGTATTTGATTTTGAAGAAAGCATCGCAGCCTGTAATAGAAAAAATCAAGTATAGATGAGGTTAGACATAAAGTTAGGTACACCAGGAACATCTCTTTGACCTCCTCTTACTCAGTCATACCTGCCCAGTGGCAGAAGAGAGCCTGTAGTTGTTGCGGGAGAGTCTGTGGCTCAGCACTTTCAACGTGATTGTCCACATGTCGGTAGAACCACTCAGGATTGTTAAATGTACTCTATATAAGGACAAAAAATAACAATTCTATAATAATGTTGCTATCAATCATTTGATGACGAAATTAATAATATCAATTAAAAAATACCTACATCACAGTGCTCCCACTGGCAAACGTATCCATCCGATCCTTCAGGAACCAGGTTGTTGCTGTGTAAGCCTTGGTTGCAGCTGGGCAGATCGGGACGGGACTTAAGCAGCTGTGATCCGACAAACTTGAGCTTACCGTGGTAGTTGTGGAAGTAAGCGTGGACCTCCAGCTCCGCTGGGCTACCCATGGATAGAAATACACATCCTTTCCAGAGACAAGCATACTCCTCTAAACAAAGAGAGGGAAGGAGGGATTATTGTAATGAAGAAAGGACAGTTATTATGACTGAATGGGGCTGGGCATTTAACTGAATATTTACAGATACAAACCTTTAACCGACCTAATATACTGTGGAGTGCTCAGTAAATTCCTTCAGACTAGCTGTTGCCTCACTTTCCTAGTCCTTTAATGCATCTGAAAGTCTAACATCTAACCCAACCCAACCCCTGAGTGTCTTTCAGTGTGAACTCATGTCCTTTGCATGGCTTCATTCATGACAGAGAAAATTGAGTCAGTATTGTTCTTTTAAAAATGAGAGTCCCATTTAACTCCAACAGAGAAATTCCCTCAAACTTGGAAAAACTGCTGGGGGCTCGGGTGCAGACGAGGAAAAAAAAGAAAGTTACCATGTCAGTCTGAAAATAGTTGTTGCTTCCAGAGGAAACACAAGGAATTAGTTTGATCCCCTTAGTGTCACACAATATGACAAGTGCATGGCCAAGAAAATGTACAGACATAAAAATCACACACTTGATCACAGCCTGTTCCAGGTGCAGTAGTCTATGGCACACGCACTTGTTAATGCCACTACAGTACTTTAAATGAAATAATGGAAGCTACACATGTGCTATTCAAATCTAAAAATAATATCTAATGATAGTAGCATCGCATTAGTTAGGAAAAAGCCTGTTTTTACTTCACTTTTTATATTTTAGCAAACAAGTGCCTAAAAGGGTTATGAACCACTAGGGCTGACCGAATGCTTCGAATTAATTTATCGTTGCGGCTCTAAACGATACTGTTTGTTACCAAGGTACACGTGACGATGTTGAGAACAGGGAAACCATTCTGCAATTGACAATCATGTCTATACTTGACTGTGGATATATCCTATACACACACACACTGCTCATTCCACTTAAAAACAACTTCATCTAGTTTACAACTGTGCCCCACTTTTCATTATAGGAGATAAATATTGTTCTCATCATTAGGGCTGTGTATTGGAAAGAATCTGACGATGTGACACGTATCACGATACAGGGGTTACAATTCAATATATTGTGATATTTTTTGCGATACTGTAAGCAAGGCGATATATTGTGATTTTTTTAAATCTAATTTTAGGAAAAATGTCATAGTATAAAGAAGACACCACCATAAGCATTAAATCTGAGTGAGAAAATGTTTACTTTTTTATGCAATCGGAACAATAGGATCTGCGTTTGCATTTATAACAGTCCCTGTAACATCCAACATCATAGCACTACTTTGAGAGGGCATATACACTGAGAGGGTGCATCTCTTTGCAACAGAAATAGAGTATTACAGTGTCTTTGAGAATCGATACAGTGTCACAAAACATTATATCCCAATATTTGATATTTCCGATATTTTCTTACACCCCTAGTCATCATTGGACCAACAACAGGAGGACTACACACTAAATGTCTCTTACTAAAGGTGCCTCTGTGTGTCACATCTCTTCTCAAATCTAAAACTACAGATCACAGATGAGATCCCATGATTGACAAAATCTTGATACTGCACAGGCATGGGAACTTCTAGAGACGTCTGTGATTGTTTCTGATGTCTCTTCAGTGTACTTATTTATTCTACTGTGCTAAGGTCTCTTGTGCAAAACAGATCTGGTTTTCAAATGAGATGTCCTGACCCTACATGAAGGTTAGAATGACTGAACTAGTGATGTGTCGGTCGCGAACGAGCCGGCTCTTTTAAGTGAACGATAAGAGCCGGCTCCC
>CAKALU010051275.1:0-10364 GCA_916700995.1 Hozukius guyotensis | reverse complement strand
GGAAATTATAAGGTTTAGTATAATTATATTGAATAATTTAAGTGATATATGTGCACACATACTAATCATAGGTCAAAACAGCACTAAATTTGGCTGAATTATAAAAGGCAGAGCCGTTTGGGAGCCGAAAGAGCCGGCTCTTCTTTGGTGAGCTGAGCCAAATGATCTGGCTCACCAAAAAGAGCCTGAATTCCCATCACTAGACTGAACTCCTTCTGAGCTCCTTCAGCGACAGGCTGCTCCACCCAAAGTGTGTGAAGGAGCACTATCGCAGGTCCTTCTGTCCTGCAGCTCTCAGACTCCACAACCAGCACTGCTCCCAGTAGACCACATATACTTATACACCAAAAAACTTATCTTATCTTATCTTAACTGTCATATAGACTTCAGCCAGGTTATACATCTCCTACACCCTACAGGTGACATATCCTAACTCATTGTGTGTTTGTCTTGAATCCTCCTCACTCACCCAGCTCCTCTAGGGCATCGTTATCTCCCAGGTAATCCTTTAAATGCACCGACATATGGTCGCTCAGCTCCTCCATGGTGTGGCCCTTGTAGTTGCATGAAGCCCACTCACACACCACCTCGAAGTTGTCTAGTCTCTTGGTCGTCATCATGATGGAGATGATCACTGTGTGCTCAGCTGCACACAAACACCTAAACAACTCACCACCTAAAACAGTAAAACACACGACAGACATGTTAACAGAGAGACAAAACATTGAGGTGGCTAGAAATGTAAACGCAGGCTGACAAACTTTATGTTATAAACATGTTTTAACGACGCTAGCTCAGGTTAGCTGAGAGGTGTTAATCTGAAGGTTACATTCAACACTAAAACATTTATAATCCTCTTTATTTCAGACTGTATCGTTACTAGTTAACGAAGCCAGTGACTAGCTAACATAACAGCTGATTATTTATATTATTAAACATTTTAAAGATGTTTCTTACGAGGTATGAATGTGCCTTGCTCCAGCAGCTCTTGTTATCTCAGCTAGTTCTGCTTCCCTCCTCTGGGCTTGTCTGCTGTTGTTTATTTCCGGTCAGGGCCGGAAGTTGGTCTTCTTCGTCTGTTATTTAAAAAACAGTAGAAGAAGAATACTGCCTATTATTCAAGATTCAAGATTCAAGAGTTTTATTTGCCATTTGCACCTATAAGTACATTATACATCCTTATTGTTGATATTGTACTTTAGTAGTGCAAATTCCATAAGTTTACAGCAAATTAAATGACCAAAACCCATTTATATGCAGTGTACCTGGAGCATTTAGGGGTTGTTTATAAATCCAGCCTCGGGTATCAACCATTAAACTTAGTATGTTTTGAAATGCAGCATCATGTTGTTAAGAGCAAGCTGTTTACAGATAAATGCATTCGGTATCATGCAATAGTTTAGTCATGTGGTTGAGTTAAACACTGAATATTATCATAATGCCAGTCAACTGGTTGAAATAAATTGTGTTTCTTTAACTTTCTCACCTTTGTTGT
The DNA here is from genome assembly GCA_916700995.1 of Hozukius guyotensis. NCBI lineage: Eukaryota > Metazoa > Chordata > Actinopteri > Perciformes > Sebastidae > Hozukius > Hozukius guyotensis. The sequence continues at coordinate 8,869 of CAKALU010051275.1, read as the reverse complement.
TTGATTATGATTCAAGATCAAGATTCAAGAGTTTTATTTGCTCAACACAATAAATAAATAAATTATTAAATTCATATAATTTTATAATTTTGGAAAAAGATACTCCTTATATACACAACTCTCCATTTTGAGTGCCGAAACAAAGAAACAACCTTAACATGAACACAAGGACTTTTTAAATTTTTATAATCTTACTTTATTTAGGCTAGTTAATATTCCATGTTTTTTGTGTTTAAAAGGTTTCTATTGCATTCATATTATTATTATTATGTCCCAAGATTGTGGATGTATTATGTGATGACCTGATTTAATCTATTAATTCAATCATTTGTTTAATACTGGTGTTCTGATGTGTAATATTTTCTTTGTTATATTTCCTTTTTCATGTAGAAAACATCATCCAGCCTTCCTTGACTGCCACTAATAAATTGTTGGAACAGTTGAATCAACTCTGAAACAACTCAGAGATGCCAACACCACCGCTATCACTGCAGTTTTTTCATGTGTAGCCTAGTTAATAATTCAGACAGCAACCCTGACCATATATGTTGCACTCTCACAAATTTGCCATGTTGTATGAATAGGTTTCTGTTGGCAAGTGTTCAGATGTCCATGACATCTGCAGAGGAAGAGAGAGAATTACATATCCCATCCAGCCTGGACACACCTTCAAGAACTGGATGTTAAAGAGGAGGAAATCAAAGCTACTTTTCTTAGCATACAGCGACCTTACTTTTTATCCAGTTTAAATGATGCTATGAGATTGTGCAATAGATCTCATCCACTAGAGGTCATAATTCGCTGACTATCAGCACCACACTATGCCATGCCTTGCCTTGCCTGTCCAAGAAATACAATATTTTCATGAGGCTGCATGTCTCCTGATGTGCAGTCGACACAATTCAAATTAAGTCACACAATGTTGTACAGTGATATCAACAACGCAGATGTTAAATGACCATTTATGTTGTGGTGCACATTTCATTCAAATGTGAATTTGGGTGTCAAAGAAAGGTCTGTTGCAGACCCTCAAACTATGATGCTGCGGTTACTTGGCTGAACATTTAGTCTGCATACACATTTTATGGCTAGGGCCTTGTTTGTGACAGTAACTTGCAGTTACTGCTTCAACATGGACACTCATATACTGTAGTATATTTCATACAGTGAAACAAGTGTATGCAATCTCAATTCTACCCTTTCAACACAATATAATAATCTATGTAGGTGAGACTGTTACCAGCCAGACAAGTCTGTTAAGAGGGGACAGAGCTTTGGAAGCTCCCGTGCCATCGCTGATCTGTTATTCAATATTTCATGCTGCTCTGCAAACATAAGGGCCCATAACAACTGAATTATTCATGCAGGTTTATGTCAGGATGACTGATTCACAGGAAAAATTACCACAAGCTTCTAAAAGCTAGCTAGTGAAGGAACTGAAAAATTATTGTTTCCATTTTCCATTTGAATTTTGAATCTTTTGTTGTAAGACAAGGCCATTTTGCATCTCTTAATTATTTAATCCCTGAACTGTAAGAAACATGGAGAGAATAATGCATCAATAACATTTCATATTAAGAAAAACACCCTTTAAATTGTACTATATGTTGGCTCGGTTTTGAGGATTAAAACATCTGCAGGGCACAACATGCCTTCTCTATAAAAAACCTTAACATACTGTGCTTACTTTGCCCTCTAGAAGTGCTGTGGGAATAGAATCCAGACCTGGAAAGGCCTGTTTTTTAATGCTAGGTTAGGTTAATTTTGTAATCTCTGCAATACAGCCAATATCTCCTGCAATATTACTGTGCAATTAATTTAATGCCTCAATATTTTTCTAATTATTTAGAAAAATATATAGAATATGTTTAATAAGTTAAATTACTCCTAATCACTGTAGCATTCAAAGGCTGCAGCATCAAATGCAAACAGAATGTAAAATACAATTATTCATTTAAAAATGATTCACATTTAACATTTTTTTGTATGCAACTTAAAATCAATATGTGAGATAATGGGTGTGAATACTGTTATTAAATATACAAAACACATTAAAGAAACATTTATGCCTAACACAAAGGGTACAATAAGTCACAACACATGATTCTGTATCGTCATTTTAATCAGAGTTCATTCGGAGCAAGCTGAGAGTACAAGCACAACATCACAACATGTCTGCAGCGGTATGACATTGTCATATCACCATTTCACTCTGGTCTGACGCCACACGCAGTCCAAACCAGACAGCACATACGATGAGATATAGCACCAGGGTGATGGAGTGCACAGTAGCACGTCTAGTGGTTGGGTCAGACTTGATGCTAGCAGGCAGCAGGCTGTAGAGGTCATACACAAAAAACTCTCTCACTCACACTCGCACTGAAGCTAAAACTGGAAGCAGACTCACGGTGGGTAGTGCTCGACTGGGCTCTCACACACTGCAGCCACGTTGGCCGCTAAGGGTTTTAGTAAAAACACCTCATGTCATGCTCACAATGAACAGATGTGATTTGCGCATTTTTCAGACAGGCAGCATTTTAAAGAGCTGAAGTTCAAGTCCTGGCCCATTCCTTGTCCTTCAACACCTGGAGAGATCAGCCCATTCAGAGTGACATTTTTTGAGTAAATACAATACGTTCTCCTTTTTCAGGCCTATATGCATACTTTTTTTTTTTTCTTATTTAGCACGATTACAGCGTCACAGCTCAGATTAGAAGATGGAGTACAATATTGAGTCATCATAAAAACTGCCGTATTCCCATTAAATCTTTAGGAGTGGATCTTCATTTATATTGCAAGAAATGTGTTTGTGGGTGAAACCATATTGCTGGTGTGTTTAGTTCATAGCTTTAACAGCCACTAGACTATGATTTGACTTAGTGTGTGTACTTTTGTTTTTCGGTGTGACCAGAATCTATTACTACACATGCATTATATTTGCCCCTACACATTTATCTTTAATGGCTCAATTTACAAGCTAAAATGTGACTGTGACACATAGTCTGCTAAAATGTTGCTACTCAACCAAAAACGGGGTCCTGCATGCAAGCTGTGGCAATTATATTACAGTTCATTTGGTTTCTTAGCAACCAAACTGATAAAACCAGATATCATCCAGAACAATGAAATGAAAACCAGGACCATACAGCGGAGGCACTGTAACTAGGAAACGCAACCGTAAAACAGATTTTGCACTTTCACAAAACCTCTTATGTGATACAGTCTCGGAGAAAAAGCATCCCCTTGACATTTTATACAATCATTTTCATAGTGATCTCAATTGTCATCCATTCAGATAAAGGTAAAAACGCCCTTTCATACACATACTACATGTGTATCGATGGCTCTTTTTTATAGTTCGATGCCCAACAGAACTCATATAAATAATGTGCAAATGATGTGCAAATGATGTGCTGAATAATATAAAGCGGTTCTGTGCACCAAAATACAGGGAATTACACACTTTCATACATTTACACCCACACACGCACACTCGCACATTTTACAGTGAAATTATTTGCATTATTCTAAAAGCTCAACATCAGTGCCCATTCAAAGGTGAACAATATATGATGGGACAGCAAAAACAACAGGTAAGGAAATAAACCAAATGGAAGAAATTGGCCTAATTCATCAAGTCGCCTTTGATTTTTTTACTTTTACTGCTTCGCTTCAGCCAGTCTGTTGCTGATCTCTTTGCTCTTCTTTGTGACAACTCCATCTGATTTGGGTTCTGGGGTGCCCAAAGATGGTTTCTTCTTGGCTGACTGGGAACTAGCAATCTGCTTCTCTTTTGATTTTTTCACCATCTTCCCTGTTGTTGTTGTTGGTGTCTTTTTTGGTTTGGTGCGAGACACTGGTTTGTCCGCCTGAAAGAGAAGAGAGGGGAAAAATACTGAGATTAAAGACAAAAATAGTCAATTAAACTTAAACTGATGTTGAAGAAATAATTAGATATATTGGGAAATGCACTTAGTCACTTTAGAGTTAGACGAGAAGATTGATACTATTCCCATGTCTGTCCATTAAATATGAAGCTACAGCCAGCAGCCGATTAGCTTAGCTTAGCAGAAAAGACTGGAAATGGGAAAACAGCTAGCCTGGTTCTATCCAAACATCTATGGGGGGGTTATGTGCCAGACTATTTCTTGGCCGGTCAAAACTGGTAGAAGAGAGTGGTATCGATCCTCTCATCTTGGCAAGAAAGCAAATAAGTGCATTTCCCAAAATGTCAAACTATTCCTTTAAACGACTTCTTAAATAAAGGAGACTCTAAATCATGTCAAGGTCCTATTTTAGCATGCAATACGTTACCTTGTTTTATCCAGTTACTTAATATAATGGCAGGCAAATGACACCATATGTTATAGGTGATATTTGCATTATGTGGTTAGTGCAATGAAGATAAAAGAAAAAAGAAACACAGCACAAAAGGTGTATTTGTGCCTCTCCTTTTATAGAACAGTGGTTCGTGCAGTTTTCCATTAAAGTTTTAAAGAAACCATAACAAACAACGTTAATGGTTTATATTAATATACATGTATGATGTTAGTCTTACGCCTTAAAGAAGGAATATTTTAGTAACATTCAACCATTAGTAGTGGTGGCTAAACCTAGATGTTTAAGAAGCAGGTGTGTGACTGGAGGATCGCTGGTTCAAATTCCCATACCAAATGGGAAAATTAAGCAAGGCACTTAGCTTCTCTCTGCTCTTGTGGAGTTGCCACAGCAGTAAAAGACTGAAGCTCCCAGATGTTCAATTTTTATAAATGAGTTGGTGTACAGCAATAAAAGTTGCAAACATGCTCAACTTTTGCTGAATAAATAAACCTTAAAAACTTGTATATTGTAAGAGATGACAAATGTTGACAGTAAAAATGAAGGGCTCTATTTCTGTGAATAAAAGGGTTGTGGTGCAAAGGGTATGGCGAATAGGTTTTGTAAATTTTGTTGCCACAGACACATTAGTCAAGGTGGAATATATTGACATTGGGTGTGGTAGGGGATTGCGTAATTCATGGCCAAAAAAATACCTTCAAAGCAGGGTACTCTACACTTTGATGTTTTTCACAATAGTCCAAATTAGAATTAACACATTTACTAATTTTCAGCACACATTCTTGTTGCTGTGGACCTTGAAGAATAAAGTTAAATCTTCATGGCTGCAAACTGCTACTATGCAAATCAGACATTAAAAGCCAAAAGGATAACATCATCTGCAAACAAGTTGATACCACTTGCCACTGCCGTTGGCACACACCCTGCTTCTGCCTCTCTTCCCACTTGTAAGCAATGAAATTGATGGTGAGCCAATTGTGTGCAGATATGTGAAAACTGAAACTGAAAAATACCATTTTGCACCATACATTGTCACCAAAATAGAGCCCTAAACAGCGAAGATCTGTTTAAATGTATACTAATCAAATGTGAAGAGGTTTTTGTCTTGTTGGCCTCCACTGATGCAATAAATCCATCTCTTTTATTTTGATTCTTATCTGTTACTTGGAAATATCATTTAAGCTTCTTTGTTTCTTCCATTTAATAATGAATCCACCCTCTTGCATAAACCCACAGAATTTACATGTTCATTTTTTTTTTTTAAACTACTAAGCTGCGTAAAAGGTGGTGGGTGGTGCAGGCTGAGAGGTGGGCAAACAGTGAAGATGTGGCTGATAGTTTTTTTCAGGGTTGCATCTGGCAGCTGGGTGATACATGTGACTGTGGCTCGTACTGGCCACGGCACATACTTTGTGTGTTTGTGTGTGTGTGTGTGTGTGTGTGTGTGTGTATGTGTGTACAGTATGCACGTTTGCGTCTGATCAATTTGAGGTCAGCCTCCATGCCTTCTAGAAGAAACTGAGAACACACCTGACTACAGCAGATTTAGAACAGAGCTGCTCTCAGTCTCTGAGATGTCCTACGAGAATGAGAGAGGGAGTGGCCATATGAACACACTACTATAGACACATTATTAACCAGTTGTTGTCTGAGCTGTCGATAACATGCAGGCAGATACCAATCTGTGATAAGATTATATTCAAATAAAGAGATGACGTCACTTGCTGCTATAATCCAAAACATGTGATATTAATGTAAATGTCAAACTGATGCAATAAATATTTTCTGTTGTGGTATGTTATTGTTTGTTCAGTTAAAATTTACAGACTGGCTATTTAAACATTTCACTGGCGGATTTATATGCAGGAATATAACAATGACAAGTGCATATTTTGTCATTTAAAATGTCTTAAAATTGAAGCCATTTTGTTGGTGTTTAATAAATCTGAGAACCTGCCCATCAGGTCACAGTGTGACTTGGATGGCGTGTAAAAATAAAATAACATTTACGCAGCAGCACTTCCAGTGAGTAACAACTCAAGTTCAAAACAAAGTAAAACGGTGTGTTAATCCCAAAGTACTAAACCTATGGTATAGCAGGGCTGATAAAGCTTTAGACATGACTATAATTCAATGTACTTAAAGGAAACTCTTGTAATAGTAAATGGTGGTAAACAAACATCAGTGGATCTGTGTGTGGGCATGCTCTCACCTTGGCAGCGTCTTTGCCAGGCTCATTGTACAGGCTGCGTATCCTCCTGCGATCCGTCAGCTTGTTGTCAGTGGGGTGAGCCTTCACCTGCTCCCCCTTGTATGTGGCACTGTAGCTGGTTTCCAGACTGGTCTCCTCCACTGGGGGTTTATACTGAGATGGAGCTTTAATGGGCTTCACTGGCTTCACATCCTTATACGCCTTGAACTCAGTCCTGAGAACAATGGAAAAAAGCAAACAGAGAGGTTTTCACGGCTGCAACTCATGATTATTTTCCATTATCGATTAATCTGACAATTATTTTCCAGATTAATTGAAGATCTTTGGGCTTTGGCCTGTAATTTTCTTGATTAAAGATGAAAAAGAAAAGGATCAAACCCTTACATTGGGGAAGTTAGAGAATGTTAAGTTAAGGATTAATTCGATTATCAAAGTAGTTGCTGATCAATTTTTGGTCAAAACTAATTAACTGATCGTTTCAACTCTAAAAGGTTTAATGTAACTGAAATTGTTGAAAAATGAACGTTGCATGGTTTCCACACTGCCTTGCAGCAATTTAGTCCCATTTGACTGGTCATGCTAACAAAATAGCTAGTGTGTTAATAATTAATTTTTTTTTTTTAAATAAAATGTTTAGGAGCTTTGCTATAGGTATGGATTATGAATGCATATTGGCCAGCTCTCACGTTAAATGGCAAGTAGCCAACACGTCACCTCGAGCAGTTTAATACACACTGTTGTCCACTTAGAAATGTGGCAGGACTAAATTTGATTGGTCTATAAGAGACTTTTATATGTGATTATACTGTCTCATGTTGATAATAAGTCAGCACCAGGCTGTGTGCATATCACAGTATCATATTTGCCTATTCATTTCTCCATATTGGCTAACTGTTAGCATTGATGTCAAAATTTGATCTTTAGATGTACTTTCTAAGGCAACATGTATTGTTTTACAGAGTGGACTTGTGTACTCTTTAAAAAACTAAAGTCGAGGTTCACGGACCTTTAAACACACCTGTTGTGGATAATAAGGAGTTTTCTCCACTTCAGGAAATCGTATGCATTTTATAAATCAGAAAGTAGATATTAAGAGATTATTCTTGTTGCTACATACTGAAATGATTATTAATGCTCCACTGTTTTATCACTAATAACTGGTAATGCAGTGTATACTGAATTGTGTATTTTCTAATTATTTGCTGAAATCAAAGCTAGTTTCTATTCAGCAATTAAGAAAATATTTCATCGGCAATTTCAAACAGGTAAGCCTGTTTTAATCAACAGAAAGTCTGAGGAACAAGGTTTTATGTTATCAATGTTTCTTTGTTTATTCTTGTTGCACACGTCTGTGTTCTTCTTCTGTACAGCTGCCAATTATTAATATAGCATTTCATCAATTATGAAATCAGATTCAGTTTTGTTTTACTGCTCACAAAGGACATTGTAAACTATATGCTTTAATAAGTAGCACATTAAGTTTATTGGTAGGTTCATAAGTTCATAATCATTTAGAATAAGTTTCTCTTCAGCAAACTGAACACAAAATTGAAGGCACAGCAGCCAGAAGCCTGCAAGTCATGTTAACTTGCATGCATCATACATCCCTAATTCAATTCAGAGGAAACCACGTTATAGACACATGATTACATTCAGATCCTTTTACTGGCTGTGCCCATTCATGGGCTCTACTGCATTGATTTGGTAGTACTCTTAGGGAGGGAACAAATCAATAATGCAACCTTTATCTGTGGCAATATCAGTTTGCTTTGGGAAATCACTGGAGATTGTAACAAGAGGCCATGCAATAACAAAATATCCCCTTGATGATCTCTAAATGTTTTTAGCAGTGGACATAGCAGTGTGGCATATACAGAGGCCACATCTGTATGCTTTCAGAAATGCTGTGTAAGTGGGGATACTTGTATGCAGCACTGTAAATAAATGAGTCAGTTGTATCTAAAGTCTTATACACTGTAAACAATTGCTGTTAATTTACAGCAGGATTTCAACAGTATTAACCTGTTATTGCTAAAAACAGTGCTTTACTGTTAATACAAAAGAAAACCTGTTAAATTACGCTCGTAGGCCGTTTTTTAACTGAACTATAATGCATTCTTAAAAAACAGCACTTTACTGCTGATCAACTGTCTAAAGTATCATCAGTAACAGTTTCATGCAGTATTTTTTTTAATTCTGGGATCTGATCTGCACATGTGAGGCTTGTACATTGTACATGATTGTAAAATCAGTGAATTAGCTTTATTGTTCTTCACTCACATGTTGTTCTGGTTTGCATTCTGTGCTTGTAGCCAGCTA
>CAKALU010051272.1:0-11000 GCA_916700995.1 Hozukius guyotensis | reverse complement strand
AATTAAAAAAAAAAAAAAAAAAAAAAAACGGCTCTCGGATGGGAGTCGGCTCTTATCGTTCACTTAAAAGAGCCGGCTCAATGAACCTGCTCGTTCGCAACCAACACATCACTACAATTTATTTCGGAAAAAAATCTGAACGGTAGTCAACGGAGAGAGATAAATACTTATTTGATCCCGGTTGAATTGTGACATGAATCACACATATGATGTTTGTCAATTTAAAATATAATTTTTCAAGTCAATAAAATCGCAGTTGGTTGTAAAACTGTTGAAGTATCAGATTGTGAAAATACGTAATTAGAAAGACTTTTTTTTTTTTGTATTTATTTATTTTATTTCAAAATGGCAGTATCCATAGTAACAGCAGAAAACATTAAAAACATTTACATACAGAAGAGGCATAGCGAAAACAAACAAAGAGCTGTGACAAACATAAAAGGACAACAGAAATGAAACAAAAAAATAATAATAATAATAAAAAAAGACCAGGCGAGAGTATGACAATAATGTCACTTAAAAACATTAAAGATATTGCATACATTCATTGTTTTCATTGCTTTTTTTTTGCGAGGAATAAATTGTTGACAGATATAATTCCATTTCTTTCATAAATACAAAGAAATTAGGCTTTTTTGGGGTAAATTTACACTTGTGAATGTGAAACTTCGCGAGAATTAAAATTATGATGTCTTATGATTATTATGTCTTCTTTTATTATGATCTATTTTTTTATTTTTTTATTGTTTTGTTATTTTTTTATTTTATGTTGGCTTTGTTTGATTTCTGTTGTCCTTTTATGTTTGGCACAGCTCTTTGTTTATGTTTTCGCTATGCTTCTTCTGTATGTAAATGTTTTTAATGTTTTCTGCTGTAACTATGTATACTGTCATTTTGAAATAATAATAAAAAAAAAATGTTACACTGTACTATAGAAATATTATTTTGGTTGCTATGATTACAGTGACAAAGATAGTAATGCATTTTTTCTTATTAATTTCATTTTAATTCTCGCGAAGTTCCACATTCACAAGTGTAAATTTACCAAAAAAAAGCCTAATTTCTTTGTATTTATGAAAGAAATGGAATTATATCTGTCAACAATTTCTTCATCCGAAAAAACAAAAAAGTAAATGTGTATGTAAATGTGCTGTTACTATGGATACTGCCATTTAAAAAAAAAAAAAAAAAAAAAAAAAAAAAAAGTTATCCTCCTACGTGCACTAGAGGACGCCACAGTATAATTTGTCACATCCCATCTTTGTGCAGGAGGTCAGCAGTCAACAGAGGAGTTGGTCATACTGGTATGAATTTATGAACTATAACTAAACTCTAACTAGTCAGACTGATTTAATGATGATGATGCAAAGTAATATTTAATGTGTGAAGTTGTGAAATAATCTTAATTGCATTAAATCAGTCGTTGCTTGAACAATTCTATCGGCCCTTTTCATAGCAGCCATTTTGACATGTCATTGCAGGTCAACACAGGTGTAATTAATAACATTAATTGTGGCCCTGTTGCTTTGAGGTGGGTCAAGGTCCTGGTATTGTGCATGCTGGCTCACTGGAATGGCCGTGACACACTAAATTCAATGAGACCATCATTATTTTTATATCAATACAGAGCTGCAGGGATGATGTGTTTTTATAGACCGACCAGGAAGTTACCATCGCCCTGGTTCCCTCTTCAAAAAGCCATTGTTCCATTGGGTTTTGGTTTACTGCAGAAAATAAGATCTGTGGCAAACACACATTTATGATACTTACATACGTTTTGTTCAGCAAGATAATCTCCACAAATGAACACCATTTGATAGGGGTGTAAGAAAATATCAAATATCGCGATATTATGTTTTGTGATATTGTATCGATTGCTGCACAATTAATCCAATATTAATCACGATCACAATTTTAGATTCCCACAATTAAATGAACATGATCGCCTGCGATATTGATGTTAAAAATTTGCGTTCTGCTCATAGAAATCTGCTGCATATCAAATCAAGCGCTTCCTAAACTAACAGCAAGCCACCAGCCGGTGATCGAGATGTTTTAGCTTCACTTTTGGGTATAGATATTATCTATACAACCAATGTGTTTATGATTAAATTAAGAGCATAAAATTGTTTATCTAGCTTTTTATTGTTGCTAATTTTGCTCTTGAAGTGCACCAGATTGAAGCATTTAACTTTAAAATGTAGCTAACAAAACAGTAGGTTGATATTCCTGTATATTTTCATATTGCAATATATATATAGCAGAAAACAATATTGCAATGTCAGTTTTTTTCCAACATAGTGCAGCCCTAATTTGTACATTAATATGATTGTAGCACAGCATGGAAGTGAAAGCAGTGCTATTTTAATGTGAAAGTGAAATAACAATATGTTGTTGCTAAAATCAATGAATAATCGTGATCTCAATGTTGATTAAAATAATCGTGATAGCATATTGGCCATAAATGTGCAGCCCTAATAATCAATAAGTAGGTAATACAATTGTCAAATATGTATCAGTGACTGTTGTGTAAACCTTGTGTGTGAGCTTGCATGGGCACACCTGTGTGTATGTGTGAGTGTATAAGAGCTATCTGCTAGTCGACAGGTTAGTCACCTTTAGTACCTGCAGTGTCAGACACAGATTAAAATATAAATGACAGATAACTTGAATTTATTTCACACATACTGTACATTTCCATAGTCTACCATGGCAGTTAAGATGTAGTGGAGTTTTGCACGTTGTGACTGGTGCAGTCTGTCTGCTTTTTGTGTTTTTTCCCGCCCGACATCAACATCTCGGTGGTCAAATATAGCTAAATAAAGCTTTTCAGATCTGAGTGCTTCACTCAATCAGCTCAGTCTAGCCTGTGTTATTCAATCACAAGTGATCTTTTGATTCAATCAAACCTGGCAACACAATCCTTTACCAGGAAGCAATTGAAGAGGCCGCGACCTCGCCTGTCTCCTTTGACATGTCTCCTTCTTCCCTGTCACCTCTCTGTCAGAGGAGTCAGCTTAGTACTGTTTCACACGTGAACCGCATCCTGTCCTCTTCAGCTACAGAGGTTTAATGAAAATGCACAATTGAGTTTACAATTCCAACAGCTTGTTAACCCTGAATAATTCACTGTTTGCTGAAGTCTGGCAGGAGAGTAAGGAGGGGGGGTGGTGGTGCCGGGGCCGACCTGGCAGTTCTGCTGAGGTAATAGTCGGATCTGATGGCCGGAGTAAGACCTGAGATAGAAACTGAGACTAGGGAGGGAGCTGAAACCTGACAGTTCACAGTAGTTCTTTAAATCATGTAGGAACAAGGAGTCCGTCAGGCTGTAGTTAGGTAGTGTGGGTGGAGGGTGGAGGGTGGGGAGTGACATGGGCCTTGTAGGTGCTGTCAGATACAGTCTTACTGGGTCACTACACACACAAACAGTGTGTGAACTGATGCAATGAATACTTTGCTTAGTTAGAGTTGCTTACGGTGCCTTCAAGGAATAGTTGGACATTTTGGGAAATATATTTATTCGCTCTCTGGCAGGGAGTTAAATAAGTAGACTGATTCCACTCATATTTGTCCATTAAATATGAAGCTACAGCCAGATGTTGCTTAGCTTAGCTTAGCTTAGCACAAAGACTGCACTGTAAAAAAAAAAAGGGTAAAATAACGGAAATTTTCCAGCAGCAGGGGCGCCTTAAACGGAAAAATATTGTCCGTTAATTAACATAAAAAAACTGTAAAAAAACAGTAATTATCTTTATATAATTAGCCTTTATTTCTGTAATATTACAAGAAATATTTTACTTGTAACATATATTTATTGTTAGAATAGTCATACACCGTAAATCTAACACCATTTCCATATAAATCACAAATGAAACATGTAATTTTACGTTGCAAAAGCCCAAATTTAGATTAACTCTCAGAAGTTTTGCAAAAAAAATCTATATTTTTACAAGAAATATTTTTAGAATTCCATGAAATCCTTTTCTTCTAACAAAAATTAATTGTTAAAAATAGAGTCATAAACCTCTAAAAAAACAGAATAATTATCTTTAAAAATGTTCAAGAAAAGCTTAAATACAGATAATTACGATTGTGATTACAAAAAATACTGTAAATCTAAGACCATTTACATATAAATCACAAATGAAACATGTAATTTTTACATTGTTTTTCTGTCATTTTGAAATACAGACAAACAAATGTCAAATTTCTTGAAAAAAAAAGTTAAAAAAAAAACTTTTTACAGTGTGGAAACAGGGGGAAACAGCCAGCTCTGCCTATACCAGCACCGCTAAAGCTCACTAATAAACACATTATATCTGGTATGTTAAACCTGTTCAAAAACTGTGGTGTGAAAACAGCAATTAGTAATTTTACAGGAGGTTATGTGCTGAACTATTTTCTTGGCTGAGAGTTGTTACTTCCTGGAGAGTCCACTGGTTGCCTGGCAACTGCTTAAAGCCAAGATATACTCCCAAATGGTCAACTTTTTGCTTTAAATACACCTTATTAATTATATGAGGTACACAGGTTCAGTGTAGTTATTGAATCTCACTCATGTTAATGATTAATATGAAAGTTAAGATGCATAGTTAAACTGCATTACGTTCCTAGAAGTAGATATCACTGTACATGTGGAGTATTTAGTCTGCGGGTGTGCTGGGATAGGATGATGTTGATACTCGAGGCTTGTTGGTTGAACATTTATTTGTACAGCTTTAAGGAGATTATATATATTTGTTGTGTAAAATATACTATTAAAAGGTGACGTGCAAAAGAAAAACATGACATTAACAGTTGTAATGTTTGTTGATGACCATAAACTACATTATTAGACGCAGACATGTCTGAGTTCCTGAATGCACCACGGATGTAATCCAATGTTGTAATGTGTTTACCGACCAAACTCCACCTAGACACAAACTGTCCTCTCCAACCCGACAGTTTGCCTTCTGTATAGTCACAATAAGTTCGTACAGGATGACTCTGTTGCCATCTTATCTGATTGTGCCTTCTCATTTGGAAAAGTCTGCAAAGTATACCTGTCTACCTCTCCATGACAGCCATTATTCAGTCTGAGGGTGAGTCAGCACATGTAACAGCTGTTCAGGGGTTTAAGCAGGGCATGGCTTTTAGATGCAAACTTGCATTTAGTCTAGTGAATAGACACGACTCGACGTATATAAATAAAACCTCAATTAGCGGCCATGTAAACAATATAGGCTCAAGGAAGAGTGGAAATAGATTTCTATAAATTACCTTCCATCAAACGCCCTGTGTGCATCAGGAGCGGCCATTGATATGTGCATGGCCTATCATTCATTAATGAAGGGAAGCTGCACGCAGACATCATAAGCAGAGGCCCAGGACTAATGCTTGTTGGGGAACAGAGGCAGTGCTGTCATCCCCTGCATTATGGATAGAGTTCCTGCACAGAGCTCACAAAGCCCATTCAGTCATCCTAACACGGCAGTTAAATCTTTCACGACGTTCCTCCCTGTTCAGACTATCAGGTAGCAACATCTCCGATACCTCCAGGCTCCTAAAGACCGGGAACGAGTCAAAATATGATCGTAGCGAGACGCTGGATGCACGGCGGACGTCCAAGTGGTTCAACTCCCCGTTACCTTGTTTGCTTGAGCACTTCAGTTTGTTATCAGTTTGAAGATGGGGTGCACATTAAAGTTTCACACAGACTTAATCAGTAAGGTGAGCCTGACACTCCTTTCTTGATATGAGTTTTTGGTGACAATGAAGCGAGGGCATCAATTATTGAAGTGCCAAGTAGACAAGCGGGCTAAGTCCATGTGTTCATCGTAAAGTGCCCATCCAGACACATTGCATGGGACGAGAGCAGGCGCACAAAATGTTTCAACATAAAAGTAATTTATTTATTTATTTATTTATTTATTTATTTATTTACCTGGAATCCCCATTAGTTGAAACTATACTCTTCCTGGTGTCCGTACAAAAACACTACATCACAATGTAAAAACAAATATGTAGTTAAAAAAAAGGAACAAAAAAACAAAAGAAAAACAAACTTCAACTGAAACAAAAACAAAGAAAACAATAGATCAACAACAATAAGAACACGAATAACAATAATAATAAATTACCACAAAAAAACAAACTAAAAGAAACAATTAATCAACAACAATAAAACTGCTAATGGCAAAATTAACAAAACAAAAGAAAAACAAGCAAACTACAAAAAAAACACTGAAAATCAACAGCAATTAAATAACTAATGACAATAATAACAACAAATGACAACAAGTCAAAAATTTAACAAAAAAACAAAAGAAAAACAAGTAAACTACAAAAAAAAATTTAAAATCAACAACAATAAAACTGCGAATGACAATAATAACAACAAGTCAAAAATTAACAAAAGAAAAACAAGAAAACTACAAAAAAAACTAAAATCAACAGCAATAAAACAACTAATGAAAATACTAACAACAACTAACAAGTCAAAAATTTAACAAAAACTAAAGAAGAAAAAGCAAACTACAAAAAGACAGTATAAACAACTACAATAAAACTGCTAATGACAATAAAAACAAATAACAAGTCAAACATTTAACAGAAAACAAAAGAAAAACAGGGAAATACAACAATAAAGCTAATGACAATAACAACAAAACAACAAGTACCCGTACCTTAAAAACATTCGATACAGCTCAAAAACTACAGCAGCACCTTAACAAAACAGTGTTCTGTGCCATCAGGTATTTTTCTTTAAACTCTTTAAAAACAATTTTACTTGTTAAATGTGTAATTTAAGTTAACTAAGTTAAAGTTAAGTAAATGTAAGTTAAAAGTTAAGTTCGTCGGCTTACTTTATTTCTTTGAATAGTTGGTCTTTGTTTGTTACCTAATGCTGCATCCTGACATTTCACGGTGACGACTACTACTGCTACTACTGTTACTACTACCACTGCTACTATGACCTGTACTACCGAATTCAGCACTGTTGACATTTTCATTGTAACGCCTCTCTTTATTCCCTTAATGCTAAGAATATAAAATTACACTCTCACTGATCATAGACAGTATAAAATAGATAATAGTGTAAGAAATATTTCCTAACACCAAAATGTATTTATTTCGAATTGCATGTCCCTAAGTACATAGGGTTTACCCTACTATGCAGCCGATTAGACTGTTGTCAGGCTATTAAATAGGTGTTATCAGTCGCTATAAGCCCCATAGATGTGGGTCAGTAGGGACCTACTACACCTACTAGTAGGTTTTATCATCTATTCACATGGTAGATCACTGAAAGAAGGTATAAAAGAACACGACAGCGGCCGTAGTAATTATGATTTTGATGATTATGACACAAAACACAGGTTTTCACCCAGGAGACCAGAGTTCACATCCCGTGTGAAACCAACAATCTGTAGTTGTGTTTGTGTTAATAGTTATTTTAACCCAAAACACAATGTTTTCCCCTAAAACTGTTTTTTTGTCTAAACCTAAAGAAGTTATAGATTCATTGCTTACACCTAAATAAGTTGTAGTTTTGTTGCCTAAACGTGTTGCTTTTACGTTTTACTTTCACTTTTACAACATATACGGCGTAGTAGGCCCCTAATGACCCACATCTATGGTGCTTATAGCGACTGATAACGCCTAACTCATTGCCTAAACCTAAAGAAGTTGTAGTTTTGTTGTCTAAACCTAATGAAGTTGTAGTGTTTTTGCATAAACCTAAAGAAGTTGTAGTTTTATTGCTTAAACCTAAAGAAGTTGTAGTTTTGTTGCATAAACCTAAAGAATTTGTAGTTTTATTGCTTAAACCTAAAGAAGTTGTAGTTTTGTTGCCTAAACCTAAAGAAGTTGTAGTTTTATTGCTTAAACCTAAAGAAGTTGTAGTGTTTTTGCATAAACCTAAAGAAGTTGTAGTTTTGTTGCATAAACCTAAAGAAGTTGTAGTTTTATTGCTTAAACCTAAAGAAGTTGTAGTTTTATTGCCTAAACCTAAATAAGTTGTAGTTTTGTTGCCTAAACCTAAAGAAGTTGTAGTTTTGTTGTCTAAACCTAAAGAAGTTGTAGTTTTGTTGTCTAAACCTAAAGAAGTTGTAGTTTTGTTGGCTAAACATGTTGCTTTTAAGTTTCACTTCACTTTAACAACGTAGTAGGTGTAATAGGCCCCTAATGACCCACATCTATGGTGCTTATAGCGACTGATAACGTCTATTTAATGGCCTGATAACAGTCAAATCGGGTGATAGGTGTCTTTTAAGTACAGTAATGTGAAAGAATATCAAGACCTCCTCAATGTTCTCCTCCAACGACTGCTGTTGTTTGTCAGTTTGCTCACATTTTCAGCCCACCAGGACCATACGTCGGACATCGTTGGCCTGTCAGAGCTGTGCTGTCCCGGAGAGAAACGGAGCTAAACAGAGCGTCCCTCCCTCCGCCCTTGAGTCCAGGTAATCTGCCTGTCACATTATCTTGTTCTGCCGTCCCACCGCAGCACATCCAGCAGTCAGCGTCGACCTGTTGGCTCACATTTCCTTCCTGTTTACTGCTCGCTTCTAGCTGACCCGTAGGGGTCACGGCTCCATTGTGTGTCCCCTGGCTTGTGTTACGTACTGGCTTCCCCAACCTTGTCCCGCTTTTAGCCGTGTACCACCCCCCTTCCACACACACACACACACACACACACTCCCGTTCTCACTACCACCCCATGTCTGCAGAGATGAGGATCAGAAACTGATTACAACAGATACATGATGATCTAATTAGTGCGGCATGTCTCTGAATGTGTTTGATTAACATGCTCTAAAAATGTATGTACATGAAAAAGCAAGAGGAATGTTTGCGTTATAATAAAAGGTAGTTTTAGGTTTAGTTTTTACAAACCTTAACAGCGTCTCTCTAACTTCGTCTTTGCTCATCCTCACATACATAGTTGTCACTTGCAGGATCTCAAAAGCTTGTTTACACTTATCGAATGCTTGATCTCCTGTATTTTACAGTGAATGTTAAGTCTCTGGCTTTAGTCACATTGCTGCAGTTTAATTGCAAAATATTTAATGATTTACACTAAATGATTTATGGATTGTTCCTTCATTGAGGTACAGAAATGAATAGGGCAATCCTCGACCAAAGAAATTCTCAGTCGACTAACACGACATACCGATTTTGTTGACTAATGGATTAGTTGATTTAATCGACAGATCTACTTTAGTAGACTATATATATTTATCAGAGATGTGCTCATGTGGAAATAAGTCATCCAGCATGAAAAAAAGCATAAAACAATACTAACTGACTAAAGAAATCTTTGTCGACTAAGACCCAAACGACCGATTAGTCGACTAATCAACCCTCTGAGATCCACAATAGACCAGTTTTAGTCTTTTTTAGGGGGGTCCAGGGGGTCTTTAGGGGGAGATAGCAGGTCAACAATAGATGTCACATAGAAGTAGTGTACGTCATCTGAAAGCTGGGAACCTGGAGATTAATTGAGATGCTGCTCAGCACTGTGTGTGAAGTTGTTCTAGTCATAAATCTGTAATAAACATGAATTAATTAATTATTTAAATTAATTGTGAAAGTGTATCAGGGTTTAGAACATTATGATAGAAGTATATGATGGTCATCCTCATGCTCTATTATGTCTCATAAGTTGTTGCAGCAATTTTTGGTTTGATACCATTTGTTACACAGATTGGGTGCTAAATTTAACATTTTTTTACCACTCGAGAATTGATAAAAAATGATCAATAATACCTCCAAAATACCACATTAAGACACCAAGACCTTGAGGAACACCATAGAAAAAGCCATGCTGTGATTTGGATTCAAAAACTTTTGACATTTTGGAGATTTCTGCAAGAATTGCATTTTTCGGCGATTGGATGGCGATCACTTCTGTTGTGTAAAACTGCTCAGAAACCCCCTTATTGTCAATCTAGCTAGGAAAGCCATCCATCCTCTGAATGCTCTTGGTCTCTAGTTTGTGGCCGTAAAGTTTCATGAGGCTGTGATTATCCCAGTCTGTAAAGGGGAGACTCGTGGGTACCCATAGAACCCATTTACATCCACATATCTGGAGGTTAGAGGTCAAGGGATCCCTTTGAAAATGACCATGTCAGTTTTTCTTCGCCAAAATTTAGCCCAAATGTGGAGCGTTATTTAGCCTCCTTCCTGACATGATTGGTACCAATGCATTCCTTCGGTTTTCTAGTTTCATATGATATCAGTACCTTCACTAGCTCTAAAACTGAACCTGCTACAGCCTCTGAAAGACAGTAAAGTCGGTCCGGATTGCGTGTCTCAGAGGGCTAAGAGGGGACAGCCTTAGAAATGACTGATATCGCCTGAAATGGTAACTAACTTTAACATATGAAATTGCGAATGAATCGGTACAGCTTCATCACATTTATATCACTTCATATTGACAGTGAAATGTTTAATATGACGGGACACACAGCGGCAGTGTGGGCCTGGCTGAAGAAGGAACACCTCTGTCATTATTGCAGCACATCATCTGAATCAAGCAGCAGTAGGTCTGACTACACATCCTACACTTGTGACCACGACCTCATGCTAATACCAGGGTATGCCCCATAGTTGTGAGTAGCAGGTGTCTGCTGTAATAGTCAGGTTCTCCCTGTAATATACAGGTAATTGAAATGACACTAAGGTGGAACCGCTGGGAGAACTCTGTATTTTGGCGCCTCTAGTGGGTGTGTAAATCGCGAAGTAGTTGTTAATTTTAATCCCGTGAATCCTGTAAGTGCAGAGCATGAAAGAAGCTATTTTAAAGTGTGTCGGCGGGAAGACGCGGAGCTGTGAGCTGCTCCGTCTTCTGTCTGAGACTTTGTCTGAGCGTAATAACTCTTCTTTAATATATCCTGAGCAAGCTCTCCTGAGCTGTATCAATGAGAGCTGGCAGAGGAGTACATGTAAGGCTAGCATCCTCAGCTATAGCATTCTGCAGAGTGTGCATCTTCTGCTGTGCATCACACACACACACA
>CAKALU010051271.1:6645-19682 GCA_916700995.1 Hozukius guyotensis | reverse complement strand
TTTTCAAAGGGGTCCCTTGACCTCTGACCTCCAGATGTGTGAATGTAAATGGGTTCTATGGGTACCCACGAGTCTCCCCTTTACAGACATGCCCACTTTATGATAATCACATGCAGTTTGGGGCAAGTCATAGTCAAGTCAGCACACTGACACACTGACAGCTGACTATGTCACAAGATCCACCAGGAAGCAGGAACACAGATTGTTCTGGAATTTATGTTTGTGAGTCTGTTTATTGGTGCTGTCTCAGTGGGAAAAAAGTATTCAGAAGGCAGCTGTGTGCTACTAACACCACCTCTATAATTTTAGCAGGCAAACACTCCGATCGAGGCGTTAATCATTGGCTGACTGCCTTTGACACAGCCAATGTTTAACCCTCTGAGACCCACAATAGAGCCGTTTTTGTCTTCTTTAGGGGGGTACAGAGGGTCTTTAGGGGGAGATAGCAGGTCAACAGTAGATGTCACATAGAAGTGGTGTACATCATCTGAAAGCTGAGAACCTGAAGATTATTATCAAAAACTTTTGGCATTTAGAGATTTCTGCAAGAATTGTATTTTTCGGCGATTAGATGGCGAACACTTCTGTTGTGTGAACTGCTCAGAAACCCCCTTATTGTCAATCTAGCTAGGAAAGCCATCCATCCTCTGAATACTCTAGGTCTCTAGTCTGATCCATCCATCCTCTGAATGCTCTAGGTCTCTAGTTTGATCCATCCATCCTCTGAATGCTCTAGGTCTCTAGTTTGATCCATCCATCCTCTGAATGGTCTCACTACAATGAAATGTCTCCTATGGGGACTAACATCATCACACATGAATACAGTTGGGCTCATTGGATCCACAAGAGTCTCAGCTTTACAGTGATACCCAATTTATGTAATTCAAGACTGTTTAGAGACCCCAGTATGCAGAAATATTCAAATACACCATTTTAGTATAGGTGAAAAAACACATTTATACTACATTCAGATATGGGTAATGTGTGTGATTATCATAAAGTGGGCATGTCTGTAAAGGGGAGACTCGTGGGTACCCATAGAACCTATTTACATTCACATATCTGGAGGTCAGAGGTCAAGGGACCCCTTTGAAAATGGTCATGACCGTTTTCCCTGGGTGTTCCATGGGCGTTATTTAATCTCCTTCTCGAAAAAGCTAGCATGACATGGTTGGTTCCGATGGATTCATTAGGTTTTTCTTTACTGTAGCTCTAAAGCTGAACTTGCTACAGCCTCTGAAAGACAGTAAGGTTGGTCAGGATTGAGCATTTAGCGAAGTGAAAACAGTCCTCACACTCCTTCAGCTGATGATCCTCAGAGAGAGACGAGCGTTGTGTAGGGAGGGTAGATCTGGTATGCAGGGCCTCTCTGTTTCCTCCTCCTCTTATCTGTCACACTCTCTGTAGTAACACTCTCTGGAGCACCAGATTAACCACGTGACCTCCTCGGCTTCTTCTTCTCCATCTGCAACATATCTGAGAGCTCTGAGGGAGTGGAGGGAGACACATACTGTAGAGCCAGATGTGCATGCTGTGGTGCGGTCGGGGTGGGGGCTGCAGTAGGGAGTTACCGGAGCCATGAGTCAGGCTTTGCAGCGTTGCCAAAATGTCTGGCAGCAGTACGTTGCAATTACATACTGCAGTTGGTATAGTGGCTGAGATGAGGCCTTTTTCAGACTGGAACATAAAGAGATGCATTCAGGTTTATGAACAGGTTATCAGTTTGCATGATGGGGATCCTATTTTCCATAAGTTTTCCATCAAAGCTGGTGAAATACAAAGGTGTGGATACTGTATAAACCGCCTCTTGAGCTCACTTGATGCTTTTTGTTCCAAAATGAAGAGTGAGTTGTAAAATGAAGGGGAAAATGAACTCTCTGAGACTCACAATATAGCTGTTTCTGTCTCTTTTAGGGGAGTACAGGGGGTCTTTAGGGGGAGATAGCAGGTCAACAGTAGATGTCACATAGGAGTGGTGTATATCATGTGTATAAGGGTTTAGAACATTATGATAGAAGTATATGATGGTCATCCTCATGCTCTATTATGTCTCATACGTTGTTGCAGTAATTTTTGGGTTGATACCATTTTGTTTGGTGCTAAATTTAACCATTTTTTACAACTGGAGAATTGATAAAAATGATCAATAATCCCTCCAAAATACCACATTAAGACACCAAGACCTTGAGGAACACTACAGAAAAAGCCATGCTGTGATTTGGGATCAAAAACTTTTGACATTTTGGAGATTTCTGCATGAATTGCCTTTTTCGGCGATTGGATGGCGAGCACTTTTGTTCTGTAACCCCCTTATTGACAACCTACCTAGAAAAGCCATCCATCCTCTGAATGCTCTAGGTCTCTAGTTTGATCCATCCATCCTCTGAATGCTCTAGGTCTCTAGTCTGATCCATCCATCCTCTGAATGCTCTAGGTCTTTAGTTTGTGGCTGTAAAGTTTCATGAGGCTGTGATTATCCTAGAGGTCACCACAGGTCATTTTATACAGTGAGGTCACATTTAAAAAAAAAAAAATGGTCTCATTACAATGACATGTCTCCTATGGGGACTAACATCATCAAACATGAATACAGTTGGGCTCATTGGATCCACAAGAGTCTCAGCTTTACAGTGATACCCAATTTATGTAATTCAAGACTGCCATTTTTTATTTATGATACAAAAGGTCACCATAGATTCATCTTTATAAAAGCTAAATGGAGTGAGCTGCTGTTCCCTCAGACATGAAGAGTTACTGACTGCTGACCTCTAGTGGTGACATCAGCTCAGTGCACCAGAGAGGCCTTCACCTCCATCAGCATGTACAGCTCGGATTATGGCCTCCACCTCCTCCCCTGAGAGGATAGCTAGTTTGGATTTTTGACACTGTAAATGGTGAGTTATTAACTGTAGCTGTGTCAATATCAATAATATATATAATAATGCACTTTATTTATATGCACTTTTCAAAACAGACTTACACAGTTCTCTACAAAGAAAACAAAGAATTTAAGGTCTCAAGGTTAATTTATTTCTCATTTTATAACACAGGGTTGCACAAATGTATAGAGGACAGAACCTGCCAAAATAAAAAAAAATAAATGAATATACAAATAAATTACTAAATAAAAATATAATTAAATGTAGCAAACATAATATTAAAAATAAATGTAGCCATTAATTAATTAATTAATTGATAAAATGTGACATAAATGAATATTTGTGTTTTAATTTGCTTCTTTATTTATTTATCTTTATATCAGTTCCCTTATTTATATACTCTTCTATTTAAGTTTCCCTTTTATTTATTTATGTATTTATTTTTTATTAATTTCTGAATTTATTTATTTATTTTTGCATTTATTTTTTTAAGTATTTATTTTTGCACTTATTGGCTAAATGGCAACATTTATTTTTAATGTTTAATATTTTTGCGACATTTAATGAGATATTTATTTATTCATCAAGTCATTTATTTATTTATTCATTATTTTGTTTTTTTATTTTGGCAGGTTCCGTCCTCCATAAACATACAGTTTAACATGAATCAAAGAACGAAGAACGAATTATACTTCAGCTATTTCGTCACGGTTGAGGAGGAGCCACAGAATTCAGGTCAGCCAATAAAACGTTCATGTGTCTAACAACTTGAACTAAACTACGTTTCTCCAATCCTATTTTTTTTTTTTAATCTTTTTTTTCATTCAGCAAACTGATATGAACAGTCCTCACTCTCCCTAAAGTCTTGATCCACAGGAGGAAGATCATTCTTCAGAGAGATGGTCTTCCTCTCCTCTCACAGATTAACCAGGTGACCTCTGACTACTTCCTCGGTGTCTTCTCCGTCTTCACCATGTCTGAGAACTCTGGAGGCGAGGAGGGAGACACACAGAGACACATGTGAGTGTTTCTGTGCAGTTAATTTAGTCTTTTTGCTCTCTGTGATAACAAGTATGCACTATTTTAATAACTAAAAAACAATATGTTGGCATTATGATTACAGCAGCTCTGTATCATGCTGATCTTACAAGAGATAGAAACCAGCTGATATGTTTTCTATTTACTGTACACAGTGTAATGTTTGACTCAGCTGTGTGAAGTTTTCCCTCAGACATGAAGAGCTACTGACTGCTGACTCTCGGTGGTGACGACCAGTCGGTGCACCAGAGAGGCCCTCACCTCTGTAGTCGATGCGTCCGTCTCCGTCGGTGTCGACGGCCTGGATCATGGCCTCCGCCTCCTCGTCAGAGAGAGGAGCTGATGGCGTTGCAGTCGGTACGGTCGACAGGATGTACCTGTGGAAAGATTTCATCAGTTAGAATGAGTCTATTCATTTAGTAGAAACAGACATTAAAGGATAAGGCAGACATAATCTACTAACAAGTATTGTGTGTGTATTGGGGCTGCCAAAGTCTTCCCTTCACCAGAATGTGTTTCTGAAAATTTTTTAATGCGAGAAATAAGTCATGCAGTTGCTAAATCGGTCTTTATTTTAGATCGACAACAGTTAGTTTAGAAGTTTCTCGGGAGTTTCCAGAGGCGGCGAGTCGCGTCGGACGCCCCTGATTTGCGTAAAGTAGCCTAGACCGGCCAACGTGACGCACCGCCTCTCGAATCGCGCCACCACGCTACCAGAATGCATTGCACGGCTGCTCACATGGCTGGAAAGGACGGAGGCTGTGGACACGTACCGTGAGGGTCAGTTTTAAAGCTAGAGTGAAGATACTGGCATCATATGAAACTAGAAAACCTAAAGAATCCATTGGTACCAACCATGTCATACTAACTTGTTGCGAAGGATGCTAAATAATGCTCCAAACTTACGCTAAATAGATGATTAAACCTACTAGTAGGTGTAGTAGGCCCCTATTCACCCACATCTATGGGGCATATAGCGACTGATAACGCCTATTTAATAGCCTGACAACAGTCTAATCCGCTGTGAAAAGACACAATGTTGGTTTTGACTCTTTCATTGAATTTGTTGAAAATAAGAAAACATCCTTTAAAAGTTAATACTTGATCTCGTTCCACTCGATGTAGCCGCTGCCGTCTTTGTCGAGCATCATGAAGGCCTTCTTGATGGCCTCCTCTCGCTGCTCGGAGGTCTTGAACTGCCTCATGTACTCCAGAAACCTGCTGTAGTTGAAGTTCCCTGCAGAGAGTCACAAAGGGTGACATCAGACGGTGAAATCATCGTAATGACTCACGTGTGAGCGTCTCCTCGTTCATCATACCGGTCACTGTTTATGCATGACTGCCACCTCAAATCCACACACACACACACACACACACACACACACACACACACACACACACACACACACACACACACACACACACAGAGTCACCCTGCTGTCTCATCTCCCGTGGCATGAGGTCAATGTCCTGCTCAGTGAGTGAAGCGCCCATGGCCACGGCCACCTTCTTCACCTGCGGCCGAAAGTCGTCCTGCATGTTCTACCAGAGTGTCCTGAGCTGAAGATCAGGAGAGGAATAAACAGACAAAAACAGAACAAAAAGGATATTTACTTCAGTTATGTAGCTAAGTGCATTTCTTAACCCTCTGAGACCCACAGTAGACCCGTTTCTGTCTTTTTTAGGGGGGTACAGGGGGTCTTTAGGGGAGATAGCAGGTCAACAGTAGATGTCACATACCGTAGAAGTGGTTTAATTTGGTTTAACTGTAATTTTCCTTTTTGTTATTTATGTATTTATTTTAATTTTATTTTTAAATGTATTTATTTATTTTTGCACTTATTTTTTATTTATTTTTAAATGTATGCATTTATTTATTTATGCACGATTTCCCTTTTGCATTTCACCCCTTATTTATTTCCCCAAACTTATTTATTTATATATTCTTTTCTATACATTTCTTTACACATTTATTAATGCATTTCTGCCTCATTATGCAAATGAGGTGGGTGTCAATAAATGCATAAATACATAAATAAATACCTACATTTAGAAATAAATATAAAAAAAGTGCAAAAATAAATAAATGACTTTAAAAATGAATCAAACTAGATAATAAATAAATAAAAGACAAAATAAACAGAACTGTAAATAAATAAAGGAATTAATACAAAAATAAATAAATAAATAAATAAGCAAATTAAAACAGAAATATCAATTTATGTCACATTTGATCAATTAATTAATGGCAACATTTATTTTTTATATTATTCTTGCTAAATTTAATGACATATTTATTGATTTATCGAGTCAATTATTTATATTGTTTGATTTTAGCAGGTTCCGTCCTCCATACCGATCACCCTGCGATGACTGACAGGAAGTTGTGTGCTGATGATTTATTATATCTTCCTCTTCATTATGACTGAATCTCCAACAAGCATCTGCTGTTGTGTTTTTTTTTATTTCTTGGCAGAAGCTTGTTAATCATCACTGGCACCAAACGTCGCTTCACTCCAAATCAACACAAGCTCAATTACGCAGTTAAGTGATTAGTCATAGCTGTGTTACTCATGCAGCGGGAGGTCACGGGTTATTTTGGGTCCCCATCTTAATAATGTCTGCTGATCTCAGAGGACACGTCATTTCAGTGAAGTATCCGAGATGGTGTTTCTGAGGGGTCTGCAGGTTAACGTCGTGGTGAACCATATGAAGCAGAGTATTGCTGCGTTTCCACTGCTTGTTTCATCACTCCTCTTTTCCTCTTCTACTCTCTCGTCCAATTTCACACCATCGTTTGCACTTCAAGAACTTTCTTATCAATATATGAATGAGTGTTTTTCTCATTGCCCAGAGGTTACACAGACATAGATCAAACAAGACCACTCTGCCACAAGTTCTAAAGAGAAAAGGCCACAAATTAAACCAAGTCTACATCCTGTTTAACACCATGATAGCAAGAGAGAAACATCAGGAGAAGCAGCTCAAAAAATATTGTAAATCATTACCAGTTACAGTCACCAGATCCATCCCATCTACTCTTTTCCCCTTTGAAGATATCCCATCCAGAGCTACTCACCACATTCAAGGTTTCCTGGTACAGTCCAGCCGACCCTCCCCCTCTCTCTGGCTCTTATATACGGGAAGGATGCACCACCAGTGGCCTTGCACCTGTCTTCATCTCCCCGGTGGAGCCATTCTCCATTAAAACCTTGGCTCCTCCTGCTGCTGCAGAGAAGACTGGACTCATCTCTCCAGATGTACTGGGACAAGACCTCCACCATTGGGCCTGTTAATAGGGTTGAACTGGAGGACAGCCGGCCTGTGGTGGGCTTGAACCGCGGGCCAGCCTCAGTGGCTCGGTGCTTGAACATTATTCATAATGTTTGGTGCATCAGTCTGCAGTGGCAACAGTTGTGCAGACATATTACTGATTCCTGAATGCATCTGCAAGATTTCATAAATAGCCACCTCGCCAATGACTGTTATTACACCCTTTTTGTGTCGAGGTCATGATGAGGTCACGGTGTTAGCTGGAGGCAAAACAAAGGAACGACTGGAGGCTTACTAACACTAGCAGTGGGCTAAAGTTACACATCTAAAATGTCATCTTGCTGTGTTGTTGGGTGCCAGAATCCAGATATCACAGACATTAGAGATGACAAACTGTGATTCGAGGCTCTAGCGAGCTACAATATCAGAGAAGCGTTTCAGAAATGGAGAGTAAATGTTGCTAATATTTAGCGGCTGCGATTAGCAGAAGGCTAACAGGTTGCAGATTGTAGGCTCAGTTTTAAAGCTAGAGTGAAGATACTGGTATCATATGAAACTAGAAAACCTAAAGAATCCATTAATACCAACCATGTCATACTAGCTTGTCGCAAAGGGGGTTAAATAACGCTCCAAATTTACACTAAATTTTGCCGAAGAAAAACTGTCACGGACGTTTTCAAAGAGGTCACTTGACTTGACCTCATGCAGCATACTTGACAAATCTCCCTTTAAGGTACATTTTGAACAGATACAAATTAATTTGCAATTAATCGCAGTTAACTATGGACAATCATGTGATTAATTGCGATTAAATATTTAAATCGATTGACAGCCCTTTAGTTTTGACATGTGTTCGGTGCATTGTTCTGAGATGCAGAACACTTTGTAGTAGACTGTTCCTACAACCTGACGTCAGAGAGCATTATTATATCTGACCCTTAACATCTGTAGCTCCCCTTCTGAGGCGAGGAAGTGCAGGCCGGGAAGTCTTATTCCACACACAGCATCCCCACTTTGATCTGAAGTCCCTGTTACCGGGATGAATCGCTCCCTGCCAGCATCACGACAGGCAGGTAATCAGGTTCGCTGCCCGTTCGCCACACACTGACATACAAGAGCTGCAGGGCAGAGAGCTGGCAGATTAGAAATGGGGCAGAGAAAGTCTTGTGCTACACGGTTATATAACTCAGTTGTGTGTGCTAACGTTAAATAACGTATGAGCAGGGAAAGACTGGGCGATCGTGTATAGATCATTCATCACAGCAGAGCAGGTACTGTACAGCACGACCTGTGAAGCTGGGTTCAATATTTGTGAGAATTTCTTGTGTTCCTTGGTTATTTATAGAAGAACAAACGTCTGCAGGCCTGTTGGATTGTATGTTGAGGCTTTGAGTTTGACTCCTGCTGTGTATTGATCCAGAATATCAGATTCCTGTGGGCGCTACAGTCTACCTTCATGACTTCTAACAGAAACTCCAGAGCTGCCGGAGTTAAGAATCTGTTTTCAAAAGACTTCACCGACAGATGGGAATGTAAAGTATTAAAGAAATTGTGAATAATACTAAAAGTTAAAAGGTCAGTTCACCCAAATGACAAAAAAATACGATTACTAAAGGACTTTTGGTTTTATTTTGGTACATTTTCTTTTACAACTTGTTTTTCTAGAAACTATATTCTCATTGGATAATCCACAGATGTCATCGTGTTTCTGGAAACTGTTCAAGTTTTTCAAATGTCATTACATTTGGATGTCTGATACTGATAGTTTACTAGTTTTATGCTGGTAGCCCACTTCATAGTTTATGATAGTACACTTTAAAGTATACTCTCAGTCAACTACTAGTTTAATAGTTCTTATACTGCAAGTACACTCACCGGCCACTTTATTAGCCCACTTTATAGTTTATCAAAGTGCACTTTAAAGTATACTCTCAGTAAACGACTAGTTTGATACCTATATCTCTATCAAAAGCTTAAGTACAAGTACGCCTATAAGCCAAATATACTTTTCTGTATACTTGTCAGTATGAGCCACTTCAGTATGCTTTTGTTAAGTATATCTCTGATAAGTATAAAAAGTAAACTGAAAGTATACTCTCTTATTTTAAGTTTAAAAGAAGTATACTAATAGCATACTTGAATAAACTTCTTTTTGCTTGTGCAGTGTAAACAGTACACTACCTTTAACATCAAGTGAACTGTGTTTGTGCCAGGACGTTCTTATTGAGCGATATTTTGTCCTTCGCTGAAACCTTCAAGTCAAACGGCTCTGATGTTATTGATCTGAAGGTTCGATATTCTCTGTTGGAGCGCGGACTGATAATTCAGTGTGACTGCTACACTTCACCAGAGGATAGAGAATTAAAAACCACAATCTTCACATTCCTGTCAGTCTCACCACCCTTTTTTAAAAAAAATAAAATAAAATCTTTGGCACAAAGAAAAGTGTAATTAATCCCATTAAGATCCCTGAATTGGATGTCTGAAGAAGTCGTCCAACAAGCCTCAGAGCCTAATTGAAATTGACTCCATAAAGAGCCGTTCAGCTGAGGCGTCACATCTAACAGACAGACAGCGTGGTGGATTAACACGCCAGAGTTTTTGCAGACAACTTCCTCATGATGTGTGAAGACACAAAGCTGAATCCTGTCGCAGTGGGTGTAACACTACTGCACTGTATAGTGTGTGAAAATGTGTGTTTTTATTCCTGCAAGATATACAGTACACAGAGAGAAACAACATCATACAGAATGATTAAAGAGGAGCACTGAGCTTCAAACGTGGTGCACGTTGATGTGCAGGTTATGTAACCTCCACTCTAATGAGGGGTAATAAGACAAGCCTCCAGGTTGGGAGGTTGCTGCTAATGATTATTTTCAATTAAGCTAGAAATCATTTTTTCAATCAATTGATTAATGGTTTAGTCTATAACCCCCATTTACATAAATGAGGGGGAAAATATTAGAAACACCTTTCAGTATGATACACTGCAGTACAACCCCTCCTTACGACCTCAATAATTAACATAAAGTACAATTATCACCTTTCTATCAGTCTCCTTAAGTAGAATTCATGGCAGAGCTGTTGTGTTGGATTGCATCAGATCGTACAGGTGTACCTAATAAATTGGCCAGTGAGTGTAGTAACCTGTGACGAGGGGTCGTGTGCATAAGAAGTAGTCAACGTAACGTCACAAACTGGTTTGTGGACCTCAAGTTCGTCATTTTAGCCATCACTATCTTGTTTTTCTTGGAGCTAAGTACAACCGAACCAAAGAACGTATATCGCCAAGAAGTGAAAGTTGATGTTGTTCGTTCCATTGCAACGTCAGCGCTTAGCAGCAGAGCTACACTTCCGCCATTTTGGACTGAAAGCGACACCAGTAAAATGTCTGCCTAAAAAGTGACGCACTAAAGTAAAACTAAATTATTTCTATTCTATTGTCATATTCTAGTGAAATGGCCTGTGTTGAACAATAAAAATATTATAAATATAATAAGCGTATTCAGTCCAAAATGGCGGCAGCTACAGGGATGAGTCCTAAAACGGTAAAGGCGGATGAGTCGGCGTGATGATGTTTAGTAGTCTCATTTAGCCTTTTTTAAAGACACAGAAAGGCTTCAACATTCAGGAGTGGGGTATTTATTGATGTATTTTATGTTGTACTGTAGATCAAAACGTCAAAATCTCTTCAGCTTGTGTTAACCACAGACCTTATTTCAGACATCAAACTAAAAACCCATTGACTTCCAGACGAGGGAACTAGAAGTGTTAAAATGCTAACTCATTTCTGGGTTTTAGGACTCATCCTGTAGCACTCTGTTGGGGTGGAGGCAGCTCAGGCCCACTGAGCAAAGACACGTCCAAAAGACATCAATTTAACGTCTCTGTCGACGTCCGAAGACGTCCACTGAGGAAAGCTTTTGTGACATCTTTTTTAAACGTCTTTTTAACGTTCAACTACTGATGTCAACCTGAGTTGCACGTCCGCAGATGCCCAAAAGGGGTCCTAGTCAGACGTCTAGATATTGAAACCAACTTGCACGTCCACCAGACGTACAAAAGTGGGTCTGGACTGACGGACGTTATACAGACATGATCTAAACGTCTTCCTGACGTCACATGTTTGCTGGGAGAAATCTCAGACAAAACCTGGGAAAATAAACTGGAAACTAGTTTGGGTAATTTGGGTGAACTTGCCCTTTTATCTACAAAACCTGTATATTTACAACACTACTTGCTGTCTGTGTGTGGTCACATTAAATCTGATGAAATGTCAGCATTTAAATGCATTACTTTGTTTTGATAAGGGTTTTTATTTTCTTATTTCCTGTCTAAACAGGAAGTTGGGGTAGGACAAAATGCATTCAAAAGTGTAAACCAATAGAGAGCCAGCTTAGGAGAGAGAGGCTGTTTGATTCGATAGGAGTGGCAGAGGGAGCGGGACCAATGAAATGTTTGTGATTATGTTCCAGCCAATCAGAGCAAGGTGAGGTTACAATTAAAGATTCACTTCCTGGAAGTTTCCCAGGAGTTTTCATTTCACGTCAGGAGATTTTACTGTTTGATTTTTACCTTACCGGTGGCTGCCTGTAAGGTGAGGAAAAACACATTTCAACAACACAGTAATGTTGTAGCATGGTGTGCAAAATGGTTCACAGTAATGTTTCAGTATTAAATGGGCAAAAATAAAAATGTGCAAATTCACCAGTACAGGTCCTTTCTTTGGTAAATGTTTGTAGGAACTCAGAAGAGTTTAATTCCTTTTGTTGGGTGGAGAAACAGATTGTCGGGCAGCCAGCAAATAAACAAGCCAAATGAGTTTTCAAATGTAATTCAACAAATTAGTAATCTGCTGTTTCCAGAAGCAACATAACAAAGCTGTAGCTGGAGACATTTTAAAGGACAGGGACGTTATCTGTCTCCCTGCAGTCACAGTATACACAGCTACACATCCACAGCTGCACAGCTCTGTTACTGTACGTCTGTCACTTCATGGACGTTGTTTCTGCCTGCAGGTTACTTTAACACATTTAGACTTCCTGATTACTCTCCTGTCTGTCTGGCCTTTAATTATTTGCTCTTGCATGAGGAGGATTGTTGAATGAAGGGTCTCTTCTCCTCTGCACATGTATTCTAATCTAACAGTGTGTAAAGTGATTAATCTTATTGTTTATTGTGTGTGTCAGTGTACTGTTTATGTAAAATGAGAAAGTTTGTGACCCGACAGCCATGTTGAGATCAAGTTGAGGAAATACCAAGCACCGCCCACCATCAGCCGGTTCTCATTTTACAGCTAAACAGTGCACTACAAGATGTTTCTGAAAACATCTGAGGAGACACATAGGCATTAAAGTAACAGAATAAAGCCTTTAAAGGGACTGTTTGTATCTTCTTACATGTAAAAATCATCGCGGGTCGGTGTCTCATGCGCGCTCGCGTGTGGCTACGCTGTTCAGACTCAGACTCCAACACAAACTACACGGAAGCACCAAAACCTCTTGGTTGTATTTAGTGAAGCCCGTCTGTTAAACAGTGTTGGCCGTGGTCGGAGGACGCGAGGGAGACCGTAGCTTTGGTCTCCAGGACTGGAGTCTCTGCTGTACTCTGCTCCTCTGCTCCTCTGCCTGCCTTCACTCACACACCGCGCTCCTTCTCACTCGCTCAGCTCGCTCCACCTCACGTGCATGCGCGCACACTCCACACTGTAAGAGAGTTAGTAGCTCTGAGAATATCTAGTGAATGTTCAGTCTCCCCTGTTCCCTCCGACCGCGGTCGGGAGGCTGAAGCAGGAAAAGCCAACACTAGGATCAGCATTGATTCATGGAGAGACCTTCGTCTGGTCAG
>CAKALU010051269.1:17239-29178 GCA_916700995.1 Hozukius guyotensis | reverse complement strand
ATAAATAACACTCAGTTACCAGTTTATTAGGTATAGCTATAGCTAAAACTAATTCAGTCTCAACAGCCCTGCAATAAATCATATGATCAATGAATTATCTTGGTTTTATGAATTGGCTGATATCTTATTGCACATTTTTGTTCAAACGTTGGCTATAAATAGGGTGGACAAAAGTCACTTAAAAGCATAACACAAAAAACTGCAGCCTCTCAAAAACGAAACAATATAACCTTAATGTTATTAGTTTTAGCCAGGTGTACCTAATAAACAACTGAATGTATATTAGTATTGTTAGTATTGCAATTAGTATTGCTGATGAAAGAAGATATCTTGATGTTATCAGACTCAATTCGGCTGTCTAAGCTGATGATGAGCAACTTCTGTTTGAAGTGGGACACATGTAAATAAACTTTATATTGAAATGTAAAGTGTACAGAACAGCATAATGTTTTAAACATTTTTAAATTGTGTATTTAACAGATTTTGCATCCTAATCCTTGATATATATAATGTCATAAATAACACCAGTTTATTAGGTATAGCTAGCTAAAACTAATTCAGTCTCAACAGCCCTGCAATAAATCATATGACCAATGAATTATCTTGGTTTAATGAATTGGCTGATATCTTATTGCACATTTTTGTTGAAACATTGGCTATAAATAGGGTGGACAAAATATTAGAAACACTTAAAAGCATAACACAAAACAGCAGCCTCTCAAACAGGAAACAATATAACCTTAATGTTATTAGTTTTTTTCCAGGTGTACCTAATAAACAACTGAATGTATATTAGTATTGTTTTTTTTTATGATAATCATATCTATTTTACCCCATATCATTCAGTCCTACATGAAAATGATGGTTTAGTGGTTTAATTGTTTATTTGTTTTTTGTTTATTTATTTTGCACAATTTAAGACTATACAACATAAAAAAATAAATAAATGATATACAGTGCAGGAAGAGGCAAAAAACCCACTGGGCTTATCTGAAGACTAAGACAAGATTAATATAAAGAAATAATATGACTACATAATAGTGATAACAAACAATTAATAATAGTGATAAAAAACAATTATAATAGTGATAACAAACAATTATAATAGTGATAACAAACAATTAGGTTTCGCGCTCCTCCAATTTCTGTTTATCCATTTGTGAATGAAAAACTCCAAAACTGAAATGGTTTAATTTGTAAGGGACAAATTACAGTATTAAACATAAATGTTGCAATGTAATGTTAATGTTTTAATGTGTTATCTTAAAAGTTGATTTACATCTGGAGCCCCTTGGCAGTCAAAATTAAAACACACAATGACTCACAACACTTTTAGCTTTTAGTTGTGTTTAGTGTGTGGTTAATGGGTAAAACGTTTATTTTAGAATCAGTATTATTATTGTTATTATTCCATTTTTAATAATAATACCTTCTTATCTTGTTTCCCTTTTACTGTAATACCTTCTTATCTTATATGTTTTATACAGTATATGTAATACCTTCTTATCTTATATGTTCTTATTTTATATGCTTTTGTCATACAGTATATGATTTTTGCCTGTTTTTTGTTTTTATTTAAAGCTCATTGAGTCTGCGCCTGTAGTATGAATGTGCTATATAAATCAAATTTGATTGAACACAAAGCAAATATAATAGGCAAATTGTTTTGTCATCTTTACATCAACCCTATATCCTACTAAACTGTCTTTATAGCAACCCAGTTTAAGGAGTGGACATGAAATCTGTATGTACTGAATATATTTCTGCTTGTGTGAAGGTTGGTAGATCTGGATCCAGAGCCGAAGTCCAGAGTGGAGGGAGGAGGCCAGGCAGTGCCCACCTCAGGCAGGGAACATGGCGCCCTCTCCCGGCTTCGTAGCTTGTCGCTGGAGCTCAGAGAAAAAGAAATCCGAGAAAAGGGCTCGGAGATCCTCACTGAACAGCTCGACGCTGCAAAGAAGGTCTTGTAACCTGCTTCATGCTAACGCACACAGACACGCAAAGCATTGTGTAACCTGAAAAAAAAGTTGACAATGCAAACGTCCTTCCTTGTTAAATGGGATTGTGACACTTTCTCGTACACATTTTAGGAACTGAAACTAAAGGACAAGGAGTGTGAGCGTCTGTCACAGATCAGGAATCAGCTGGAGGAGGAGCTGGAGGAGCTAACTGCCAGTCTGTTTGAGGTAAGCAATAATCATTAGCCAGGTTTCCACCAAAAGCTCCTGGGATTTTTAGTCCCAAGAACTACTTTTCAAGGAACTAAAGGGTTTCTTCAGCCCACTGTTGTCTGCGATTGCACTGTGGTTTAAAGACCTGTAAAGATTAGGCTAATTAGTCCGCTGACATATGAAAAAGCAACATGACATGGGACGAGGTTTGCTGGTGGTCACAGCGATAAACATGGTCTGCAGCCTGCAGTTCAGTGTGCCCGCCTGTTTCATCTGAAAAACATGTTGGAAAAAAACAAACAAAAAACAACATTTACTGCTGCATTGTATATACTGATGCATGTTGGATGTAATGAATGAAATGCAGAGGAGGAAAATGAAAATAAGAGCGACTGTCTCCACAGTAAATCATCTGTTGTGGTTGATGGTGAAACAATCAGAAAATAACTTATATTTCTCTCATTCACAGCACCGTCGTGCTATCTTCTAACGTTACCACTCGCCCTCACGATATCTCTCTCTCTTTTTGTCTCTGTCTTTTTTTTATTGAGCAGAGCCTAATCTTACTTTTAATGTTATAAAGCAAAGAAAAATGTTCTCTCCTCGTCCTAAAATGGTCCTAAATTGACACTAGAGTACTTCCTTGTTTATGAATGAAGATTTGAAATCGTTGAAGCAGCGGCTCTGTGTGTGCTTCACCAGTCATCGACGATCATTCATGCAAAATACACCCCGAAAGTTCCGGTACTTTCAGAAAGTACTACCCCCTGACCAGGGCCTTTTTGGGGGGTAAAAAGGCCCTGTAAAATGTCCCCGGAACTTAATTTAGACCCGGGTCCCTGTGGTCAAAACGCAACGAGTTCCTCAAAAGTTTCCTATTTCCGGGGGAAAGTATTGCTCTCTGCTGACTGCACTGTAATTTTTACTCTTAGACCCTGATGATGCATGATGAGGAAGTGACGTAATGCTGTGATGCATTACGAGTCTTCACAATTTGCACTGTAATGAAAATGTTTACTGCAAGTTTAACACTGCAGTATTTCAGCTTTTCCACTGTAGGGAAACCGGGTTCACTAGGTAGACAAAACCCCTTCAGCTGGAATAGTTTAAATCTGCACATATCAACATTTTATGATATTATCAATGGATCAAATCAGATCAAAGGACTGTGTGTAATGTGAAAGGGATCGAACCTAGGGATGAACCCACACAGAATTATCACCAGACTCTTCAGCTCCCCTCAGCTCTACGGAGAGCTCTAGCCTCTCGTAGCACAACTGGTTTTCTGGCCCGAGAGCTGCAATGATCATTTTTATTACCAACATTAGAAACATTAGAAAATTGTGAAATATGTCCATCATGATTTTCCAGACGTCTCGTTTTGTCTGATTGTCTAAAACCCAGATAACCCCCCCAGATCCTCAATTTACAATGATATAAAATTGCGAAAAGCACCAAATCCTCACTTTGGAGTCAGAAAGCAGGTTTATCAAGCTCTGAGTGTGAGGCTGCATTCACACCAGATCGGGCGTTGCGGCGATTCGTGTGGGAGAGTCACTTTAATGACCCATTAACTGCGACGATTAGTGTCTTTTGTTCCCTCATGGCTGGGTTGTACAGCTATGAATCGGCATCAACTCTGAGTAGGTTGAACATGAACATAAGAAGCCATCATCAATGGAGCTCTGACACTACGATTCACCATGGCAACAAGTAAATAAAAGGCAGAGCCTACATTTTAATCCAGTCAACGTAGAGATATTAGTACATGTACAGTATATGCGGACTGTGCACATTTATCTTTAAAAAAAAAAAAAAGTCAGCGCGGTAAAGTTTCAATAACAGGATAAAGTTTTATTCAGTGTTGTCCATTAATTCATCGTTTACCAGACTTGCATTTCCTTAATGGCTGATAAAGTGGTGGAATCTGACTAGTGACTGTAAGCTCATAATCTGATCCAGTAATGTATTTGGTGATTTAAAGGTTAAATTACAGTAGATTTAAAATAAATCTGAGACATCTATTTGGATCTTGGCTCAACAGCATTCAGTGCCTTTATTTCAACTACTTCAGCAAATGTGCTAACTTTAAACAGTCTCTGAAATGCTGTTGAAACACGTTCAGACTATTTAAAAACCTCCCTTTCAAACTATTCTAACTCTGCAACTGCACCACCATCCTGCTCACTCTGAAATATTAACAT
This sequence comes from Hozukius guyotensis, assembly GCA_916700995.1. NCBI lineage: Eukaryota > Metazoa > Chordata > Actinopteri > Perciformes > Sebastidae > Hozukius > Hozukius guyotensis. The sequence goes on along the minus strand of CAKALU010051269.1, from coordinate 24,803 downwards.
ATAATCTCCAATATTATAAGAATTATGTTCCGTCAGTGCGACCAATCACATCACGAGTGATGGAGATCATTATGTTCAAAGAAATGGCTGACAGCGCATAAAAGCGGTAACTTAATATAGTCCTGGCTTAGTAAGAAACTAATATCCAACCAGGATGTCGATTCTGACGGTAAACCTCCACTAATTGATGTGCTTCGATACGCGCTTCCATGCGGACTGAATGAATGAGGAAATAAAACAGCGTGTTAGAAACTCCGGGTTTGTTAAAGAAAACCTGCCAGCGAGCAGGTTGGGTTCACTGAGTCAGTTGCCATGGTAACTGACCCAGAGTTTCCAGAGTAGAACAACTTCTAATCAGATATTTCAGACTTGCTTTTTTAAAACCACAGTATAGATGGACAACAGACCTTATGTTCATGGTTCATGTTTCTTCATCACAACAGGAAGCTCACAAGATGGTGCATGAAGCTAACGTCAAACAAGCAGCAGCGGAGAAACAGCTGAAGGAGGCTCAGGGAAAGGTGTGTGATGTTTCATGACCCTTTGTCCCATTCAAATTCATTCATAGCAGCTTAACCATTTTTAAATTAAGCTGATTTGATCTGATCTTCCTCCCATCATCAGACATTTGGCCCTTATCTAATGTAGTTCTTTATACTTTTTCTGTGTTTGTCTCCCAGATCGATGTTCTGCAAGCAGAGGTGACGGCGCTCAAGACTCTGGTGTTGACATCAACACCTTCGTCACCAAACCGCCAGCTGCATCCACAGCTGCAGCCGTCCGGACCCAGGGGAGCGTACAAGCATGTCGGGGGCCACGTCCGCAACAAGAGCGCGAGCGGTGGCTTTCCATCCTCACCTGGAAAATCAGAACCCTCCTCAGTTTCCATTCAGCCTACGGCCAAAGAGGACCGAGAGGTATCCTGAATGAAGTTTGTACATTTGCCTCTCTTCTCCTTTGTGCATTTCTCTGTTTCAACCTTTCATTCCTGTTTCCAGGCTCTCGTATCTCAGGTACTCTTTGCTTTTTTCTTTTCTCTCAGTACTAACCTCTCCATGACTTGTTTCTTCCTCTCTGCCTCTGGTGTCTCTTCCTCTCTCAGCCTGCTGTTCCTGCTCTTCTCTCTCTAATACTCTGCCTCGTTCCTGGCCAGTCTGTCAGTGTGACCTTTGACCATTACTGGCAGGAGCGGAGGGAGGGTCTGGGCACTGACAGCAGACAGGTAACTGCATCCTTTCGGCTTCATGAGTCTTCAGATTTAGCTGCCGGCAGATGGATCTGTATTCTGTAATTGTTTTTCTGCTTTTACAGGACAATGAGCATGTTATTCCTGCCCCAGAGTACAAAGAGACAATAATACACTGGATCTCTTGGATGAAAAGTAGAGTGGCTGTAGTTGACACTCCAGACAGGCAGTTTTAATGATGGATTGTTTTCTTTTTGCAGATGGATTCTGTTCTGTATGCAGAGTTTTTGATGTGGAAGGAGAATCCAAGTGTGGAGCGCTCCTCTGCCTTTTTGAGTCGCATCTATAGAGAAGACATCGGACCCTGCCTCTCCTTCACAAGATCTGAGGTCAGAATCTCACTGCTTCTTTACATAAACACCACTGCGTTTGAAGTAGGGCCGTCACAATGTCAGATTTTCACTACACGACTATCGTGGCCTGCTAGTATGTTATAAAAAAGCCATAAAGACAGTATAGTACTGTATGTCATAAAAAAATTCATAGTACAGTACTGTATGTCAGAAAAAAAGTCATTGTATAGTCTGTCAGAAAAAAAGTAATAAAAAGTCATAGTATAGTATGTCGTAAAAGTCATAGTATAATATATCCATAAAAAGTTATAGTATAGTATGTCATAAAAAGTCATAGTATAGTATTTCATAAAAAATTATAGTATAGTATTTCATAAAAAGTAATAGCATGTCATAAAAAGTAATAGCATAGCATGTCATAAAAAGTCATAGTTTAGCATGTCATAAAAAGTCATAGTATAGTATATCCATAAAAAGTCATAGTATAGTATTTCATAAAAAGTCATAGTATAGTATTTCATAAAAAGTCATAGTATAGTATTTCATAAAAAGTTATAGTATAGTATTTCATGAGAAAAGTCATAGTATGTCATAAAAATGTCATAGTAAAGTATTTCATAAAAATGTCATAGTATAGTATATCCATAAAAATGTATAGTATAGTATTTCATAAAATAGTCATAATATAGTATGTCATAAAAATCATAGTATAGTATGTCATAATATTTCATAAAAAAGTTGTAGTCTAGTATGTCATAAAGAAAGTCATAGTATAGTAAGTTCTAAAATGTTAAAGTATATAAATCATATCGCCTAATAGTCATATAGGGTTGTCACATTAGCAGATTTTCACCGTACTTATCGTGGCCAAAAGAATTCACGATATCAATATTATGGCTATCTATAGAAAAACTGAAAAAAGAAAATAATCAAATTCATCTTTAACTTTTGTTTATTGTTTGTTTGGTGTCTTTTTTGGCAAATGAATTACACTCAAAATACGAGTGTAGGGAGGTGAAGAGAAAGTCTGTAAACATTAAAGAGGTGCTCGATTATTTACACAATATTATCTTATGTGTATTATCAACATGATACTAATATTTAATTTTTTAAATATCACGGTTATCGTCAATACTGGTATATCGCGACACCCCTAGTTTGAAGTTATGTTACCATTGTTGCTTACTGTTCTCCACAGCTGTCGCAGCTGGTGCAGAGTGCAGTGGAAAACAACTCTTTGACTATCGAGCCTGTGGCCATGTCGGCGTTACCGATGGTTAAAGCCTCAGCTATTGAGTGTGGCGGCCCAAAGTGAGTTATCACATCTACATATCTTCTATCATCCTGTCCTGTCTTTCACCATTCACTGCTAAACAATTGCTTAGTCAACACTGAAAACCCACTCTTTGGTTTTGTATTCTCCCCTGATGATTAATGGTCATATCAGACGGTTTTTCATTGTCTTACCACGTACGGGTTTAATCAACGGGCACATTTCTAATCACTGTCTGATTTAAACATCTTTTTTTTCCAGTGGCTTTAGGGCAGCAATAGAGACGTAAGTCCTCTCAGGAACAATCACCTGTTCAGCTTTCCACTAACACAAATCACTGTAGCATGAAATGAAGTCTGCCCATCCAGGCATCTGAAAGGTTGTAAACAAATCTGTAAATTAATGAGTTCTGCATGTGTCTGGATTTATAGTAATGAACCTTTTCCTCTTCCAGTGACTAACTTTCTCTGATTGTGCACTACTATTGTTTTGCTGTTTCTCTACTAAAATGTTTTTGTACTTATTAAGTTTTAATTGAAAGGAAGTCCAGTTTCATTGTTAATAATACCTGATGGGATGCAACTAATGTTTGCTGTGATAATACCGTGACAGAGACCCTGTTCAGACCTGGTATTAACATGCGTCCCGAGTGATCAGATCACAAGTGGACAGCTTTAAGTACGTCTGTTCACACCTGGCATTAGAATGCGTCTCCACATGCGTCTTGAGTGACCATTTGTGATCCGATCTCACTTCCCCGCTCTATATGCAAATAAACACGTAGTAAACACACGGCTAATACAGCAGATGTTGTGACATAATATTACATGAATGTCAGTAGTAATATCCTACATATTCATGAATTTTATTAACATCAAAATATAAGGTTATTTTACCGGTGGTCCCCGGGGATGAGAGCAAGCGGATGGGGCGGGCGGCTGTCAGCTCAGTGCAAAACACCGGAACAAAAACACCAACACATCACCGACAGTATGATAATAATGCACTTTGCGTGCCTAGTGTGATAGTCTGTAGATTATGTAGCCTATAGATCAGATATATTTTAATAAAATACAGTTGTACCGACAGAATACAGTAGAGCACAGAGGCCGTTTCCATGCTGCGAGGCAGACGAGCACCCGCATCTGCCTGTCCATTCACATGAGGAGCTCGGAGACCCGCGGATCCCAGCGAGACATCAGTTGAATAGGCGGGGCTTAATGTAGCCCAGGATACATTTCACGTACACAACGCTAAAAGAATGTGGTCATATGTGGCCCAGACCACCTCTGAATGTGGTCTGAGCGATCGGATCTCAATGTGTCTTGAGTGCGTTCACACCTGTACTTACAGCTGTCCACTTGTGATCCGATGACTCATGTTAATACCAGGTCTGATCAGGGCCAGAGTGTATCCTCATCTTGTAGCTATAATTGTCTGACAGCTGATCTTTCTGTTTAAAGAAAATGTGCATTAAGCGGCATGTCGCGCCTCTGCCGACATCGCATTAAACTTGGCGACAAGGGGAGCTACTATTACATCTCTCCTTCCAGCCGAGCACGGGTAACTATCACTTAATCTCTGTAACCTTCATTAGACACACTGCCGTCACTGTTGTTAAGTTTTGCTACATGTAACCTCGTCCTCATTCCACCTTTCTAGATCACGGCTGTTTGCAATTTTTTTACTTATATCCGCTACATCCAGCAGGGCCTGGTGAGACACGATGGTAAGTTAACACTAACATGTATTATGTCATTTTCTTAGTACGAGTCTGTTTTGTGTCTTTTGCTTATAGCTTTGTCCAGAAGGGTTTAATTCAAACAGCTGACATGTATCTTTTGTTGTTGTTGTCTCTTTGCCCTTATCCAGCGGAGCAGATGTTCTGGGAGGTGATGCGTCTCCGCAGAGAGATGACTGTGGCCAAGTTAGGTTTCTACCTCACTGACCACTAGAGACCCGACAGCCACTGAAACACCCGACAGCACGGCAGGATCCCAGGACCTTGATTATTCAAGGTCAGAGTTAAACTGTGGTAACAAACAGGTCTTGGATCAGTTTTTTTAGCAGAGGTTGTACAGCATTAGTGCTGCAGCAGAGGTTGATCAACAAGGGAAGCAGAAAATGTTCATGTGCCACTTTTATGCAATAAGACAAAGAGTTAAACCAGCACAGCTAGAAAGAAGTAAAAAAAAAAAAAAAAATACATGATTTTAAAGATAGTGTTATTCCCAGATATGAAAAATATATTTTTCCGTTACACTGCAGGCCTCCAGTAATTCTCTTCACTGGTGAGGAGAAATGTTTGTTTCTGAACCTCCCCGGTGGAGAACACACAACTTCTCTTGTTAATACAAATAGACTCTATGTATCATGTTCCAGTCTGTTGACAAGATGAGCACAACGCATGAAAGCAGTGTAGCGTTTAGTTGGTCTCTTACCTCAAGTATTACATACTTAAATAACTATGTAATGTAAAAGCTCTACTGTGAGATTGACAATATCCATGTAGGTTCCACAGATTAATTATTTGGGTTGTTTTCTTTATTCTTACATAAATATAATACTCACAAGCATCTCTTAGTTACTTTCAGTTCTCAAACACAGACTTCTTGTCTCAGAATGGCCTTAATTTTGTTGATGCACTACCTGTTCTAGATGCCTCGTATAAACACGCAAATGAAACTGCTTCATGGTAGCCTGACCTGTACTTCATAATCAGAAATATTGTTAATGACTTAGTGATGACACCTCCACGCTCAAAATAGTGACAGTTTTACAATGTAGTCAGAAAATGAACAAGCTTTAATCCAAGTGATTGCAATATACATGCACAACTGTAGTTTTGCACGTCTACAATGAAGAGAATGTACATAAAGTAAAAGCCATAAACTACTTTGCATGAATTCAGCACATAGCCATATTGTACAATGTATATTGGTTGTACCTCATAATATGGATTTATTATTAATGACCAATTTTTACAGAAAACGGTCTGTTGAAGGTAAAAGAAATGAAGGATATTGTGTCAGAAAGTGCAATAACTGCTTCTTAGCCTTCTTTAGGGCTTTGAGGTTCCTAACCTCAGTGTACTGATCATTAACGCTCCATTAAAGACAAGGCATTGTAGCCTAACTATACCACCTTTGTACTGCGTGTGATTTATAGGTCTTCTTTGAACAAAATCTGATAGCAGATAAATGAATCAGCTGGTTTGACTTTGATGTCGGCTCTTTGTGGCCTTTTGTGAAGTTTAGACGGAAGTTTGGGAACGATGACTCATCACTGTAATTCATTTTAACACAACACAACCAGTTGAGACCTATTTCTCTCAGGGCACAGCGCTGATTTGGCTTTAGATTAAGGTCGTCACCAGGAATCTGGTTACCCCCCCAACGCTCTGAAACACACAGTTACCTAACGGGTTTGTAAGCAGGAACCAGGCACAGGGATACGGAGACGATATCCCGCTCAGAGGGTCTTTACGGTATGAAAATCTGTTTTGGGAGCAGACATTCCAGTACGATTTTTAGTTTCCGGATTGAAAGGACTTTTGTAAGCCTGTTATTCTGTTTTCATGGCCTCATCATACAGATTACAACCTTAATAGATAGTTGTAGTACATTATGTGTAGTCAGAGGACAAAACATACGAGCCCGTCCTGTCATGTTTTATAGGTAAAAACTGTAGTTATCTACAATGGTCAACAACAGGGATACTAATTAATGTTTGTCCAGCCTTAGTGGTATATGGCTATTATAAATTAACAAGACAAAATATTCTACTACTATAGACGGACAGTTCACAGATCAATATATTTGCAACTTAAGATAATTAAGACAGTAAGATCATTTTCATATAACATGCTGTAGAGGAACATTAGAACAGAAATTGACAGAACTCTTTTTTAACTTTTCCCCTGGCAACATCCAGCATTGACCAACTCTTCTTTCTTGGGAAAATATCTGCAAAGGAGACATTTAGTTAGTCATATTTCACTTTAATACTACTGTTAAGTTTAATTATGTTTCAGGGACAAATGAACAATTTATAGAACATTTATTTCACTTGTCAGTTTACTAAATATGTACTGCTTTAGCAGTGGTGGAATATGATTAAGTACATTTACTCAAGTACTGTACTTGAGTACAAATGCAAGGTATATAGTATAGTATGACTTTAGCTCAAAGCCCAGGTGTTAGTATGCTCTACCAATGATACTTTGTTGAGTCAAAAAGGGCACAAGTGAGCTTACATCCTTTTGGCAAAGACCAAAACCCCACTTTTTTCATAACATTTTTCAACATACTATACTATGACACTTTTTCAAGAAATTTTCGACATTATATACTATGACTTTTTTTCATTACATTTTTTTGACATACTATGACTTTTTTTTTAACATACTATACGATGACTTTTCATTAAAATTTTTCGACATGCTATATATACTATGACATTTTTTCATGAAATTGTTCGACATACTATGACTTTTTTCAACATTCTCTTCTATGACTCTTTTTCATAAAATTTTTCAAGATACTATACTTTGACTTTTTTTCATAAGATTTTTTCGACATACTATATTATGTCTTTTTTTCATTAAATTGTTCGACATACTATACTATGACTTTTTTTCATTTAATTTTTCGACATACTATGACTTTTTTCAACATTCTCTTCTATGACTTTTTTTTTCATAAGATTTTTTTGACATACTATATTATGTCTTTTTCATGAAATTTTTCGACA
>CAKALU010051269.1:0-17210 GCA_916700995.1 Hozukius guyotensis | reverse complement strand
GAAATTTTTCGACATACTATATTATGACTGTTTTTCATGAAATTTTTCGACATACTATACTATGACTTTTTTTCATGAAATTGTTTCGACATACTATCCTGTGACTTTTTTCATAAGATTTTTTCGACTTACTATATTATGTCTTTTTTTCATGAAATTCTTCGACATACTATATTATGACTTTTTTTCATGAAATTGTTTCGACATACTATCTGTGACTTTTTTCATAAGATTTTTTTGAAATACTATACTTTGACTTTTTTTCATACGATTTTTTCGACATACTATATTATGTCTTTTTTTCATGAAATTTTTCGACATACTATACTATGACTTTTTTTCATACGATTTTTTCGAAATACTATACTATGACTTTTTTTCATGAGATTTTTTCGACATACTATGACTTTTTTCAACATACTCTTCTATGACTCTTTTTTTCATAACATTTTTCAAGATACTATACTATGTCTTTTTTTCATGAAATTTTTTGACATACTATACTATGACTTTTTTTCATGACATTTTTTCGACATACTATACTGGGACTTTTTTCATACGATTTTTTCGACATACTATACTATGACTTTTTTCCATAAAATCTTTAAATCTTTCGACATACTATACTACGACTTTTTTCATGAAATTTCTCAACATACTATAGTATGACTTTTTTTTCAAATCATTTTTCAACATATTATACAATGATTTTTTTAATGACATTTTTAAATTTTTCGACATGCTAAAATGTTTTCAACCTACTATACTATGACTTTTTTTTGACATGCTATACTATGACATTTAAATGACATACGATACAACAAATTTTTATGATATACAGTACTATAACTTTTTATAAAACATTTTAGGATACAATATAACTTTTTTTATGACATTTTTATTACATACTATACTATGACTTCATACTATAGGTTTAGTTATTGTTTTTTTTTCAGATAAACAAGTTTTCATAGCCTTCATGTCCAGTGAAATCGACGTATCTCCACATTTGGTGATTTTGAATTTGTTTGAATAACCTTTTTGATAATGTGTTTCTTCATGTTCCTTTAATTCTCCTACTTTTTTAAAATAAACATTTAAAATCCCTATTGGATCACCCGGAAAACGCATTGTCAGAAATTGAAAAAAAAAAAAAAGACGCAGTTCTCACAGGACAGTGACGCTACAGTGATCTTATAGAATATGATGTATTGCTGTAGATTAAACTACCCAATAGTATATAAAGAGTATTTTCACAGTGTGGTATTAATAATAATCTGAATATTTGTTCCGCCTCAGGGATTTAGTAATTGTTAAGTGTTTTTAAGATCGTATTGGGCCATCTACAGAATATGTAGGCAGTCCTACAGTATTTGTATAAAATCGATTCATACATTCAGTGACTTACCTTCGATAACAGAACATGATCAGCAGCAGTGCGGCCACACCACCGGTCACTACTGTCACTGCAGTGATGATAGAGACGACAGACAGCGAGGAGGGTTCTGGATCAGTGCACACAAACATGAAGGAACGTTCAGGATCAGAAGTGAAAGATGCTTTTATGTTGTGCATGTTTAAATGTCTCAGCAAACTAAGTAAGGATGGATTCATGTACTAAAGTTTGCAAAGTGCTTCATAATAAAAGCATTTGGCAACAAATTTCAAATAGGCAGAAAATGTGCTTGAAAGATGGGGGCATCATCAAATGATCTGAACCAACCTGAGCAAATAAAGGAACCTGGTATGTTGAGACACTTCAGGTTTTGTGGGCAGAGAGAAGTTTGTTCTTCACATTCATTAATATCTGCAACAATCAGGCAAAAACACCAGTATCAATGTCACATGCATTTTGTATCTAAAAGCCGGTTATTCACAATTATTGCTCATCTTTCAACGAAATCACATCAGATATTTTAGTATCATGACACACAAGTGTTTTCTAAACCAATGACCAGAAACAATTATTTTCAAGCTGGGAAAAAGAGGTAACATTTTGGGAATGATTGACAAATATTGGCTTTAAAGTTGAGATTGAAACTTCACTCTTGACGTTGTGTTGAGATTATTTTGTCGACTACCGTTTTTTCAAAGTCAAGACTGAACTGTATATCTGAAGTTGCAAGCCAGTGTGGATGAGATATGGTTAAAGAGCTAAGAAAAAAATATAAATTCGAACATCTACAATTCCATGACATCTGGGAAAACTCCCATTTGCTAAGGAAGATCATGTGATGCAATCAAAAGCTCCAGAACAGCTAATGAATGGACCTTGTTGGGAGGTTGGTTTGCTGATTACAGTTTCCAAGATCTGGAATGAACTGAAGAGTTTTGGTTCTCATCTGAACGTCAAGATCACCATCATAAGATTTTGTTATATGTGATTTTGAACAGATAAATCATACTGTGATGCACTGGTCTTTAGAGATATATTGATTTCCGTTCCAGTCATGTCACCAGGCTGTAGTTTAGGCTTCGTACCTTGACATGTTGGGGGTGCGGGGCTCCACTGCTGGCTGTTTGGATCACAGCTGACAGACGAAGATCCCAGCAGCTTGAAGCCAGAGTGACACTGATACAGAATCACAGAGTCACAGAGCAGCGAGTAGCCGGATTGAATCCTGGGTATCGGACCACAGCTGGGATCTGGAAGAGAGAGGGGAGGCAGGTCCATGTGAAAACACAACAAGACAAACATGATATCGCACTGTTTTCTTTTCCACTTACTCACCTAGTAGCACTTTAGAATTACCATCAATTATAAATGGTAAATTGATAGCTAATTCAAATTTAGTTAAGTTATTTTACTGTTAACAAACCATGAAATTATAATTAATAATGTAATATATTATTTTAACAGTTTATTGTTGCACACATTATGACATTTTATATACCATATCTAGTATTTCTTAATGATTACCAAATGATTTGTCAGCTTTTAGGAAATCGTTTGTAAAACATCTATAAACATTACATACAGTAGATAGATGGACCAGATGTTTGTAACACTTTGGATGTTTGGATGGCTATTATGAAGTTGCAACTGATGATTATAATACCTTTTTTAAATGGTTAATAAATACTTTGTAAAGCATTTATAATAAACATCATTTAGATAAATACTTAATACATTGTCAATGGTTAATAATTGGTTTCTGGTCCATCTATCTTTTTAATGTTTATAAATGTTTTACAAACAATTTCTTCAAGGTTTATAAATAATTTGGTAATCACTAATAAATACTTAATATAGTATACAAAATGTAATAATGTGTGTAACAATAAACTGTTAATAAATACTTTATTAATGTAATCAGAATGTAATTGTTATTGTCTCTTATCAGCCATGATACAATATATAATTTATAAACAAATTATTTTATATTACACAAACTAATGATAAAATAACAGAAATTATAGCATTAGTAATTATTAGTCAACATTAGTAATTATCATTTCATTGTTTGTTAATAGTAAAATAATTATTAACTAATTTTAATTAACTATCAATTTACCATTTATAAATGATGGTTAATAAAAAGTGTTACCCCTCACCTGTGTCTGGTTCTTTCCACGCGCTGAGGTCGAGGTGGGAGATGAGCGGGTGCGAACAGGCCAGCATGTCCTCCGGCCTCTCAGTGCGTGAGAACGGGTCAGAGGGCACCCGAGTGATACGGCTGTTGTCACAAATGATGCGGGACAGAGAGATACTGTTCAGGTGTCTCCTCTGGGTGCTGGTGAACACTCCTTCCCTCTCCCACCAAAACCTCAGGAGAAAAAAAGACGGTTTCAGATTTCTCTTCTTGCATTATAATGGTCATAATGTGACATCAGAGGATTTAGTTTTACCTGTCCCCATCTCTCAGTGCTCTGAACTGTCTCGCCAGCAGGCAGGACAGCAGTGGTCCGACTCGACCTTCGGGCAGAGCGGGCTCAGAGATGGCCCCGACCCACACATCGATGTTGTGTGGCGTCCCGTACAGGAGCTGGAATTTGCGAGCCAAAGTGAAGTTACTCAGAATTTCGGCCAGTTCTGATGTATTGTTGGGAGCAGAGAGGCCGCAGGACCTTCTCCACGAGCCGTATCCTGATGGGGTGAGATGGGACAGGGAGTGAGGGGAGAGCGTTAAATACAGGGTTTCAATTACCTGAAACAAAGACCACCTCTACTTCAGACAGCAACATCAGAATAAAGTCATACACTTCAGTGATTAACCTTTGAGGCTAAAGACTTGACATTCTCCATCAGCAAATACCATGCATATACTGTATTTAAAGGCCATTTCTAGTCTACTGTTGACTCTAAATCAGTTGACTGTCAACTGACAAGTAGTGTTTATTGAAACAACTACTGCTGGACTGGTGGGCATCTGGAGTGCTAATTAACACACATTCCTACATCTGGAAGCGGTTCATGAATCAACACACTTTTTTCACAGCAGACATTCAAAAGCAGATGTAATTAACACCATGAACAACAGCTGTATTTGTTTGGTGTTGAAGTTCCAGAGGCCTGGTTTTGTGAATGTTGACTTACTATGTCCCATTTCATACTAATTACCACCCGCGACAACGACGCTGGTTTGTATTTATGACATTTTATGACTTTTAATTACTTTTTAATGACATACTATACTTTGACTTTTTTATTATATTTGTATACATACTACATTATGACTTTTTTGACATACTATACTTTGATTTTTACTAATATTTTTATGACATACTATACTTTGACTTTATATGCCATTTTTATGGCATACCATACTATGACCAGATGCGACAGCGATGCTGGTATTGTTTTCACCTTGTGAGTCTGTATACAGTATAGACTGAACTAATTTTCAAAGTATACTTTTTTGCAGTCAGCACACAAAAATAATCATCTTAATCTACCATTTCATACTAAAAGGAAATGTCCCTGCCAATCAAAACTTTCTAAAGAGGAAGCAAAACGATTTTCCAAAGATTAAAGGCGTTCTGTTTTCCTACATTTTTCTGTTTCTCTCTCACCTCCCCCACCTTATTTTAATTTTTTGCAGCTGTGAAAGGCTCCTCCATTTCCTGTGTACATTGCATGGTGGGACATTGCATCAAAAGCACACTCTGAAATCAAGCATTATTGAGTATGCATACTGACTGTCTCACTTTTCCAGTTTGAACAGACTCAAAACCTGCTCAGTATTAATACTATATGTAGTGTGGAATTGCAACAAAACTACTGGCACTGAGTAATTTCAAATACATGAGGTTGTTATTAGGTACAGAACATCTACGCCTTTTCCTCTATGATAGGTCAAAATGTCTGCTATGAAAGCCTAATTATTTTCTGTCCTATAACCTATATCAACTGAGTTTGTTCTCTTACATTGTTAAAGTTAACCCTATTGTCAAGTTTTATGTACCAGGCTCTAAGTCATTACATTTATTGCCTTGTGCCTTATGTCTTAACAACAGTACTTCAAAGCTAACACACAGGTAGATGATACATTGGTCTGTTAAAACAAATCTTGTTCACAGTCAGTAGCAGACTTTCAGTATACTGTACTGTGCCAGAAGAAAGAAAGCTGGTACCAGGCAGGCCGTGATCCCGGCCCCTCTGGAGGTTAAGGGCCCCGAGGTCCAGAGGCATCCCTCCCTGTGCCTGAAACAGCCTCTCCGTCAGCTCCTCCACCATCATCTGACCTGGAGTCTGCAGCTTGGCCGGAGACAGCAACAGACCGCGTAACACAGGGTCTATACCACCTGACACACCAGGAGAAAAAAAGACAGATTAGTAGATTACATATAATTTAAGTTGAATGTATGACAGCATTGTATAGTTTTACCTTCCTGCACGACCCTCCAAGAGGCAAACAGTGAATGATGCAGAGGCAGTGGGGGATGCTGGGAGTTGGCGGTGTATCCTGGCCCCAGCCTGGTCACCACTGGCTGCACGGTGACGTGGGCAAAACGAAATGCGGCAGCTGCAAAGACGTTAGCGATGCTGGGATCCACCTCGGGATCATAACCCTCGTAGGGAGGCATCAGACGAGACATGGCACTCTCACCAAGGACCCGAGGCAGGTAATGGTCCCATGTTAGGATCTGGAAAGACAATGGAAGCAGGTCAGAGTGCTGGGAATGCTCATGTAGGTAGAGGTGAACAGATGGAAGCTGCTAGAGATACCTGATGAATGGCTCCTATGATCTTGCGAACCTCCTGATAAAGTGTATCAGGGCTCCAGTGAGGGTTGAGCAGGTGTAGCTCTTTGACCAGTCGGTTGTGCTCTCTCAGAAAGATCGTGTGCAGCGCGATCATTCCCAGATGCTCATTAGCTCTTGAATCACCTGTGAAACACATATCATAAGCAACATCTCCACTAAAGCCTGCAGAGAACAGACAACTCATTACATTTACTCACTCACCAGCTTGAAAGCAGGATGTGACGTTCTCCTGCCCTCTGGATCTTTCAAACGCCCTTGAGGTGGTGGAGTTTCGGGGGCCGCAGGGGTCAAGGTGAGCCTGCAGGCGTGGCAGAAATGGCATGTAGGCCAGCTCATGGTCTGAGTGCTCGGAGTTGAGGGCCATTGAGCCCAGAGGAGATGAGCGGTTTCTCAGAGTCGAGGCCAGACTGGCGGAGCTGCCGTACACCATACTGGCATCTACAAAGGATGTGATGGCGTTGAGCTGCTCTCGGTGGTGATGAGACGGGACTCCAGCAACACAGCTGGGAGCAGAGCGGAAGAAAGGCATACAACTCTGGACGCCATTGCGAGGATCTGACAGAGGGATCTGTGGAGAGGTTATATTTTTTTTATAGTCGATGATGAGGGAGAAAACAAATATTTTCGTTTTAACCAGTGAAATATTTTTTTCATAGAAAGTAGGACTGTCAATTGATTAAAATATTGTATCGCAATTAATCACATATTTTATAATTGTCCATAGTTAATCGTGATTAATCGCAAATTAATCGCAAATTAATCGCACATTTGTTATCTGTTCAAAATGTACCTTAAAGAGAGATTTGTCAAGTATTTTATACTCTTTTCAACATGGAAGTGGGCAAATATGCAAATGTTTCAAATGTATGTACATGAATGCATGTATGTACATATTTATTATTGGAAATCAATTAACAACACAAAACAATGACACATATTGTCCAGAAACCCTCACAGGTACTGCATTTAGCATAAAAAATATGTTCAAATCATAACATGGCAAAATGCAGCCCAACAGGCAACAACAGCTGTCAGTGTGTCAGTGTGCTGACTTGACTATGACTTGCCCCAAACTGCATGTGATTATCATAAAGTGGGCATGTCTGTAAAGGGGAGACTCGTGGGTACCCAGAGAACCCCTTTTCATTCACATATCTTGAGGTCAGAGGTCAAGGGACCTCTTTGAAAATGGCCATGACAGTTTTTCCTTGTCAAAATTTAGTGCAAGTTTGGAGCGTTATTTAACCTTCTTCGCAACAAGCTAGTATGACATGGTTGGTACCAATGGATTCTTTAGGTTTTTTAGTTTTGTAGGGTGCCAGTATCTTTAGCTTTAAAACTGAGCCCGCTACAACCTAAAAATCACAAGTTGCATTAATGTGTTAAAGAAATTAGTGGCGATAAAATGAATTTGCGTTAACGCGTTAACTTTGACAGCCCTAATATAAATATAAATAAATAAATAAGTTATTCAGTGCTTGTAATTTACAACATTGTACAAAGTACAATTTATTTTATATTATTTATTTTTTTCTTTTCTTATATTGTATTTATACTATGTACTGTATGCATATATGGAAAGTTCAAACAATTAAAATATTTATTTCAGGATGTATATCGAGCATCTTAGGCACAAACATTTTTTTGAAGATGAATACAAATTCTATTTTATCTTGTGAAATTAAAGTTGTGTGATCATCAAGCCAAAAACAAGTACACTGAGAAGCAGCTGATAGTAAAGCTCACCTGTATGGGGAAGCAGGGCGTGTCCCGGCTGCAGGTGCGTGTGCAGTCTGCTCCTGTCCTGAAGGCGGCTGTACTGGGGCTCTGAGGCGTCAGCACCACGTCGTGGTCGATCCACTGACCCCACTCCACCAGCAGGTGGGACAGAGTGGAGTCCAGAGAGATGTTGTCATTGTGAGTGTACAGCACTTCATGAGACACCAGCCGCACCTGGACAACAAACAAAGTCAGGTCTGTTGGAGTTACAGCAGCTGACGGGACAGAGGACGACCGAGTGCTTCTGCAGGACTCTTACTGGAGGCAGAGTTGCGTTGTGGTAGGTGTGCTCTGGGTCCCAGCCTCTGGGCATCCCCCACACATCCTCGTACTCTGCAGGCAGCCAGCGGGAATATGGGATATTTGCGGCCCCCCATCTGGGATTCTGTCTACACAGGACAAGAACACAACGGACAGTAATCAAAAAAACAAATGAAGCTTATGTATAAATTCAGTCAGGAAGACTAGGGGTGCAATCTCATTCATTCTCATTCATTCTGGGTCTCTCTCTCATGGGCTATTACTATGTCAGCTGATTATGGGCGTCTCTCTTTTCAGTGACCAATCAGATCTTGCCATATCTCCCTAAACCAATCACATTGTTGCTGTCAAAAGTTTAAAACTGTTCTCCTCTATGCTGCTTTCAGTGTCAGTATCAGCACAAACTGATGCGACCCTCCACCACCCCATCACCTCCAGATTCATCACATCAGAGTAATCCTGCTCCACTTCATTCATCTGATCTGCATCAGTCTTTTCACTACCACCATCACCAGTGTCTAGACCCGGGGGGGAATAATCCTAAATCCTACTACGGCATCACTTCCCCCTTATTATGTCACATTGGGTCTATATCGCCAAAGACTGTTACTATTCATAAAATTGTGCACTTTGTAATAAATTACCATTCAATTCATAAGAGTCTCTCCTGATTGAACTAAATCTATTCAAGACAGCACTGCTCTGTGACTACATGTTTTCTTTAGTGTAAGCAACGACCTGTTGTTGCACTCTCCTGTGAAGGATCTGTAGCGCTCAGACAGACAGTCGGTGTCACAGCTGGGTCTCTGCAGCTCAGCGGAGCAGCCAGTCACCTGCAGCACATTCTCCATGTCTGCTTCACTCAGCAGCTCTTTGCGAACGAACAGTAAACACAACATGTAAGTCATACAAATAACTCAATATGTGGTTGATCAGATCATTTGCTCTTGCCTTATGTCAGAAGACAAACCTATTTGTAACAACGTGCTCCTGACATGTTGTCTGTATTTGTACCTTGTACCTTTACAGAGGCTTGAATCTGGGACCTCCAGTGGGCTCTGTGGGTCTCTGCACCCCCTAAATCAGTGATTCTCAAAACCCCCAGGGGGTCCTTGGCACTCTGTCAGAGGGTCCGTGAAATAATTTGCTATGAATTATAAAATTGAGCTGTATCATTAAAAAGTGCGTATCTACAGATGGGGACCATTTGCACGAATAAAACAAACATATTGTGTCTATTACTCCCAACCACATTAGCTTTGGCACAATAGAAACTCTGATAGGATTGTGACACACAGCAATAAGTTCTTATTTTAAAGTTGAAGCACTAACTGAAAGTCATCTTTAGACTGGTACATTTAAATATCTGGATTTATTAGGACTATGCCAGTCTTGCAACTGTTAATTTTATGGAAGCTTTTAAGATCAATCACTAAAAATGTAGGCTATAAATGCTGTCAAGTTGAGTCCAAATGTAATTTGAATAAAATAACCCTCTGTTTAAAAGGGTAAATAAATGGTATTAACATTCAATAACATTGCTAATTTCCCTGCTGTGGGTCTAATAAAGGATTATCTCATTTTATCTTAACGTGATTCAAATTGAAATGTGTTTCTGTTTATCACTATGAAAAAGGTCCTACGGCATCCAAGAGTACAAGTGGTAGTAAACATTATGCTTCGTCGGTGTTACGAATAAGAGGGAGTGCTTGAAAAAGGTGCATCAAAAAACAACTAGAATGAAATTTGTAAATCCTCAATAAAAACAAAGAAACTAACACAAACTGGAGTCACAGAGGAACACGTTATAAGAACTAACATCTATTCAGATAGTCTTTTGGCTTTTTTGTGGCTTTTCTTGTTGGATACTGAGGAAAAAGTGATGTTGTCTTGAACCTAAACCAGCAGAAAAGTTAACAGCTTTTTGTCGGTGGATCTGGGAACATATTTGGTGCATTATACGTTCATCTGTAGCCTGAAACATACTGAAAGCCAATGTAAGAAGGGCATGGATAGATAAGTACTAGTTGTAGTACTAGTAGACCTCTCTGTGTGTTGTTTTATGCTGCTGTTCGGTACCCTGAGGGTCGGGCTGCACCATAGAATGAGTGTAGACCATCTCTCTGATCAGCTCCACTGTGTTGTCCAACAGTTCTGCAGCCCGGATCTGAGTCCTGGTTCTGGCTTCAGTCTGTTTAAACTGAGCCAGCAGGTCACTGGGTCTCAGTGCACCTTCAGACAGAGACTTCTTCACCCTGGAAACATTAATAGGTTTGTTTTTAGTGCCAACACAAAATTATTATTTATGCTTTGCTGTGTGTCTGAAATATTTCCATAGTGACCCAGTCATTTTTAACCTTTCACTTGTGCGGGCGTAAGCAGCATCGGTGAGCTCAATCGCCCTCTGAAGAGCCTCCGTCACAAATACAGATCCTGGATACACAGTTCCTGACATTACCACAAAAAAAACATAGATGCAGTTAGAAAAGCTCCTCTGTATCTGGTCTAAGATCAGTAATAATCAACTAGAAATCCTACCTGAGGTGTTGTCAAATACTCTGCTCAGTGAAGCATGCTCAGGGAAAGAGAGCAGGACAAGAGCCAGTCCAAGCAGAGAGACGGACACCTGAAACCAGAACACACCGAACTGAATATCTCAAGAAATCTGCTACTTTATTCTAATAAATTAGTAAAAAACAAAGACTCACCATGAGTGCTGCGTCCATCAAAACTGTTCAGTCCGTGCAGAAAGGATTCACTTCAGGTTTAGAAAACTAATCACGCTCATAGTGTCTTACCACTGTCCTGACCGCGGCTCATCTTGAGAGCCAAACTGTGTGTGTGTGTGTGTGTCGGTGTGTGTTCGGCTCCGAGGTTGCCATTTATACACTGGCAGCAGGGCCAACAGGTATGTGCAGAATCCTCTTATCTGTCCTCCTGGTGACAGGAACGCAACATCAAACACTCGACTCGCTGCCTGGACCTAATAACATTTCAAATCAAATTTACTTCTGTCCTCATGATGAAAACCTTCTGTCATATTTGGATCAATTCAATTAAATTACAATTCTACCCATCCCTCGAGAGAATATACCTCTGCAGCAGTGGACACAATAAACCAAACAAATGCAGGCAGTTGACATATTGAATGTTAAAGCAACGTTTGAAGGAGACTGAAAAGACAATTTATATTATTAAGCAGCCAAATGGAATTTCACAATGACATGTTGTGGATCATTTTCATTACAAAGTGTGGCTGTGTCTTTGCCACCTGCCTAAACCTTCAATCTGATCGTCCCCGTGCCAGTGACTCAGACAGGTGCTGGAAGATGAGGATTCTGGGAAATGATTGAAGAACGATGAGGATGAAAGTAAGAAAGCATTAAGGATGAGACAGAGAGGTCTCAGTTAAACCAGCGTAGAGGATGTGACTCATAAAGCGTGGTTGTGTCTGGTATAAGCCTTTAAAGCTCAAATGTGCGCGCGTCTTCCCTTTGATGCTCCAGGTGTGCGATACCATCAAATGAGTCATCAGTCCCATTTCATTACGATGTTATTAACATTATCGCCGTTGACCCACATTACCCATAAACTACCGTATGTGACGTTCAAGAGCTGAAATGTAGAAATCTTTTGTTCGCAAAAATGTCCAGTTGAAGAAAATACAAGCAAATACTTGACATACAGGTAGATAAAGGGCCAGTTCACCAGCCTTTACCACCTATCCGTAATAGTCTCTAGTTAGGTGGATTATTTTAGGTGGTTGTTTTGGTTTAGAGCTCTCAAAACAAATAAACCCAAACTATCCACTGTACATGGCTGGATACTAGAGAAACATGGGATCAAATTGCTATTTAAAAGTGAAGAAAAAAGATTTAAACTTTAAATTTTTTTTGCTTTAGGTGTGCAGAAATTTAAAAAAAGCACACAATTATTAAGTAACCTGCAGGTTGGATTAGAGCCACTCTTGTCTTTGTCCTCTGCTCTTTATGTGGACTTTTTACCAATGTTATTGACATGCATGCATAGGGAAAAATACACATTCACCCAGTGGTTGCGTTAGACTTTCTCATTGTCCGTCCATCATAATCTATTATTGCCCCTCATTTTGTATTTTCATTTTTAATGATAACAAGACATAGCCTATGCCTATTTAAAGATTGAGTCTGTGATTGCCAAGCCCCGCCCCACCGAATGTCATCTTTTACATTCAAAGCTTCTATTGAGGTTTTTGAATGAAGCTTAGATTGTCTGTTAATAAGCTACAGGCGCGAGCCATCCTTTGTGTGTGTACGGCAGCAAGTTGGAGAGCAAACATACCCGGCCCGCTGTGTGTGTATTTGTATGTTTTTAATAATGAATATAGCCTATAGAACAAGCTTATAGATTATGCATTCA
This sequence comes from Hozukius guyotensis, assembly GCA_916700995.1. Taxonomy (NCBI): domain Eukaryota; kingdom Metazoa; phylum Chordata; class Actinopteri; order Perciformes; family Sebastidae; genus Hozukius; species Hozukius guyotensis. The sequence continues at coordinate 4,565 of CAKALU010051269.1, read as the reverse complement.
TAAGGGCATGGGGAGAAAAGATGAATGGAGACACGACACCAACCGGGCGGTTACTTGTCATGTCAACACACATAAAGCAGATGAATCCTTTTTTTTCGTAGTTTTTTCCTCAGACAGACGACTTCTCGTGGTTGTTTTAATTTTGTTCTCTGTGCCATACTGGCGACAGACTCTCACCAGACTCTCTGAACGTGGGATTTCCCGATTCTGCGTGCACTTGCCTCACCGGGAGGAAATCCCGCAGCATGGTCTCCTTCTGCACCAGTGGCATCGGCACCGCTCTGTGACCTGTAGTCACAGACGCGCGTCAAAATGACGGACGGCCTTCAGGTTTTTTTTATTGTTAAAAAAATTCAGTAAATGATGGAAAGTATTTGGTTAACGCGACCTCTGCCTTCACCACGCTTGACTATCATCATGTTGACAGAAACCTTTTATTCTTAAAACAAACAAAAAATAAAATACAGACAGCTTTTATTCACATGATATTACCTGGTTAGAACACTGTAATTATTAACAGTTAATTTTTGTTCATAGACATATTTGGTTACCTGTACATGCAAAAAAGCATTTAACCTGACTCATTAAAAAACTGTAAAGAACAGTGCAAAAAAATGGAAGTAAAAGTTATAACGATAATACTGTTTTCACTTGGAGGATATACTGTACATCGATCAGCCATAACATTAAGACCACTGACAGGTGAAGTGAATAACATTGATTATTTCGTTACAATGGCACCTGGCAGTGGGTGGGATATATTAGACAGCAAGTGAACCTTTTGAACTTTGTGTTGGAAGCAGAAAAAATGGGCAAGCGTAAGGATGTGAGCAACTTTGACAAGGGCCAAATTGTGATGAATGACTGGGTCAGAGCATCTCCAAAACTGCAGCTCTAGTGGGATGTTCCCGGTCTTCAGTGGTCAGGACCTACCAAAAGTGGTCCAAGGAAGGAAAACCGGTGAACCGGCGACAGCGGCCAAGGCTCATTGATGCATGTGGGGAGCGAAGGCTGGCCCGTGTTGTCCGATCCAATAGAAGAGCTACTGTAGCTCAAATTGCTGAAAAAGTTAATGCTGGTTCCGATAGAAAGGTGTCAGAACACATAGTGCATCGCAGTTTGTTGCGTATGGGGCTGCGTAGCCGCAGACCGGTCAGGGTGCCCATGCTGACCTAATGTTATGACTGATCAGTGTATACTTCATTTAAACTGGAACGCTTTGACAAATATTACAGTGCATAAATTAAGTGGCAGCTTCATCAGTAGTTACTGGGGAGATTTACATACAGTGTTAGTTATCTTGCTGGGCGTAGAGAAGCTGCAGCTGGTCTTTAGTTAGGCGTGCTGAGACCACAAGAACCGATCACAGCGCTCTAGCATCGTCTGGATCATCGCTCTGAAACAGAAAACAAAAGAAATAGTACTGTAATACCTACAAATAGAGTTCATTCAAATTACACTGATTCTATATGTCCTTTATTATGACAATGAATGCCATTTCAGACTTTCTTTCACACATTTTTGTTCAATATCTAGTTATTAATAAAAACAATTTTCAGACAACTAGGATAACTGTCACACGCTCCAAACTGCTGAGAAACCTCTCAAACATTTTATTCTGTGCTCTTCAAAAGGCACATTTAATAAAGTTAATGGATCAAATAGCATTTCACCCAATACTTCAAGCCTTCAAAAGATAAACTGTGGAGCTACAAAAACGCCTGATGGAGAATTTTGCACAAGTTTGGTTGATTTTTATTGTTCTACAACTAAAAACATATTTGAATAACAGCTTGATAACAGTGCGGGAGCTCCTTCCCATACTTGTGTGCTTATTAAAGTTTGATATTAGGCATCCCGACCCACCTCTGCCTCTTCTCAGTGACTCTCAGCAGCTCACAGACCAGTTTGGAGTGCGGCGAAAGGACCAGCTGTACTCCACACTCCTCCAGGAGGGCCATGGCACGGTCGGGCCCAGCTGTCCGAGCCAGCATCAGGGTCAGGTTCTCTGGGCTGATCTTTCCACCACAATCGGCCGAGCCGTTGGACCAGCTGCTCCCATTCACACCTGTGACCTGCTCCGAGTCTACCGCACTGCTGCACCGCTGAGATAACTGGATCAAGAGCTTCCACTCTTCCAAGGTCTGAGGCTCAACACCTGGAAAATAACAGAGCGAAAGTACAGACATTATGATGGCTATGATGGTGGGTTTTTTGGCAAATGTTTCAAGCCAGTTTTAGAGAAGCCACTCCAATGAGTGTAGACATTAAGGTGAATCATTAATTACCTGGATTTCTACTGATTTACTACACATCGAGTGTAAAAAAGGATGAACCATTGTTTGGACCAAGCAGTGCAACGGGTCAGTGAAATCCTGAAAGCCAAACTGGTTCTCTATATTACTTCTTTTAAAGGATTTTACAGGTTTATTTTGAGGTTCTGTCTGCCCTGTCTACATAAACTTTCACCAATTGTAATCCGCTGTAATGTTTGCAGTTGTTGACATGTTTTTATTTCTCAACAATGACTAGATGAAGAAGGAGGAAAGTGACAGTGAAGCTGTGTGAAGCTTTCTGTCTGAAAGTTTTACCATCAGCGTCCTCTAGCAGACTGATGTCATCCAGCTGACAGATGGCGGTGAACGCTTCTGTGCGGCGCTGCAGCTCACAGCAGAGGTAGATATAGCCCGTCCAGTACCTGCACACACGCATTATACAGAAGGTTACATATGACGATATAAACTCACAATCATAAACAGCAGTCATGAAGAGTCAAAGAAAATTAGAAGTACCCGTGACTGCGGCAAGTCTCTGCCATCTTCTGCTTGGAGGACAGGTCTGCAGGAAGACGAATCAGGAGGGACAGGAGGCGTCCATAACCCCAACTAAAACAATGAGAATGCCACCTGCAGCAGGAGTCACATGAATTCACAGTTACATTTATTCTTATACTTTACTTTCACTTAAATGTTTAACCTTGTTGTGGCCTAAGTAGAATCCAGACGTGAAATGTACCCATGATAGTAGCTCAGTTCACATCCATTCAGGCATATTTTTTGGTTTCCAGCCTCAAACTGAGAACTTAAATGGGCCTTTAAGTAAATGATCATACGTCATATTTAGCATTTTTCCCACACTAACGGGACCAGACCTGGGCTGTCCATCAGGGGTCAAGGTATCACAGCGTTGAGGGGCATCGTGGGTGAGTGCCAGCTCCAGCCAATCCTGTCTCAGTGATTCTGGTTCAAGAAGGGACTGCAAAAACGGCAACCTAAAGAAGGAAAACAAATTTAAATTCAGCAACAACGGGGAGTTCTGAGTCTTTTTTTGTCTTTGACAAATAGATGAAACTAAAGATGTACCTGTGCCCCTCAGTTCGTGATTGGACCAGATTATCCAGGTATGCCAGGAAGTGGCTTTGCTGAGCCATGGTCATTACATCAGCAGGAATTATCGTAGGATAGAACTGCGTAAACGAGCGTACAGCCGCCTCCCCATGCTTCTCATACAGCCTGGATAAGAACACAGCGAACTTACTTTACAAGATCCATTACAACTGTGATAACAGTATGTGCTGCTGACATGTTAGAAATAAATACGTGTACTGACCTGTGTAAGTGAGCGAGGAGAGGAGGAGCACTCCAGGGCTGCATCTCTCTCAGACTGCGCAGTGATCTCAGCAAATCACCTCTCTGAATAACCTCCACCACCTTACTGGACTGAGTGAAATCTACGGAGAACGTCAAGAGGTGATTTTTCAAATAATTTAAGATTAAACTACTAGAGTATCAGAGATGCATGGGCCTCTGATTTAAGTAAATGTTGAGTTACTAGATGAGGTTTGGAACCAATAAGTATTAATGTTGGACATGATTGCTCTGTGTTTGAAAAATGGTTAATTTTTTAATAAAGTTTTTAATTAATCCTTTTTATAATTCAAAGGGAACAGCAACACTGATTTTACTCTGAAACAGGAAAAGAGTTTCAGATGTTTAAGGACCTTTCATGACTAATCTTATGGGGAAATATGAATCTTATTTAGGGCTGTCAAAGTTAACGTGATAACGCGTTAAAGCAATTTTTTTTTTTAACGCCACTACTATCTTTAATGCATTAAAGCAACTTGCTATTTTTAGGTTGTAGCAGGATCTGTTTTAAAGCTAGAGTGAAGATACCGGCATCATATGACACTAGGAATCCAACTAACCATGTCATACTAGGTTGTCGTGAAGGAGGCTAAATAACACCCCAAACTTACACAAAATTTTGGCGAGGAAAAACTGGCATGGCCATTTTCAAAGGGGTCCCTTGACCTCTGACCTCAAGATATGTAAATGTAAATGGGTTCTATGGGTACCCACGAGTCTCCCCTTTACAGACATGCCCACTTTATGATAATCACATGCAGTTTGGGGCAAGTCATAGTCAAGTCAGCACACTGACAGCTGTTGTTGCCTGTTGGGCTGCAGTTTGCCATGTTATGATTTGAGCATATTTTATTATGCTAAATGCAGTACCTGTGAGGGTTTCTGGACAATATTTGTCATTGTTTTGTGTTGTTAATT
>CAKALU010051264.1:13524-80379 GCA_916700995.1 Hozukius guyotensis | reverse complement strand
TGTTTAGTGGGCACTTCCTGTCTAGAGAATAAAGTCATAGCTTTACGAGAAAAAAAGTTGTAATATTACGAGAATAATTTCATAACTTTACAAGAAAAAAAGTTGTAATATTATGAGAATAAAGTCGTAAAATTACGAGAATAAAGTCATAACTTTATGAGAAAAAAGTCGTAATATTACGAGAAAAAAGTCGTAATATTACGCAAGTATGATTATTACTGTATTCCCAAATGGCATTACATTCTTTCCAGGAAATGATTAGGAAGAATTACAGACCCGTAAACCCCTTTATTTCTCAACATAACGGTCCTCATTGACCTTGAAATAGTAATCTATTTTAAATGTACCAAGTCTACAAGTACTCGAATCAACCTTTTAACTCGAGAATGTAAAAAAATAAACCTGAAAATACACCAAGAACCTGCCCTGAGCTCCTCAGCTGTAGCTGCAGCCCCAGGGCCAGCTCTATTATCTTTTAGCCTCACTGGGGCTCATCTAGAGCCTAACCCTGGCCTGGAGGGGGACCTGATCTGTGGCCATTCAGGAAACGATAGTCTAGCCATCCCACCACCATTCAAATGACTATTTAAAGCATCATACTTCAAACGATTGTGGGGGTCATATTGGCCGTGGACGGGGGTCTCTTAAGTGCCGCAGCGTCCCTTTTAACACGGAGGTCAATGAGCTCCCTGGAGCTACAGAGGAGCTTCAGTCGGACCTGCAGTCACTAATGACACACCCAGCTCACACCACCCATTACACCAGCTGGAGGCTGCAGGAATGTGCAAGATTACAGGCTCGGCGCACTTTGGGTGTGAGTGTGTGAGTGTGCATGCACTCACTCAATCAAGTGCTGACACAGTGGCCCCAGAGAGACCAGGCACACACTGCTTCCCCTGATAATTCGGCAGCTTCCCACTGTTAAGCCATCTATCTTGCAGCCAGCAGACAGAAGGATTTTTTTTTTTTTTAATATTTCCACCATTTATATCACTCTTACACAGTTCCATGTCACACACACACACACACACACACTCCCATCCATCAAGAAACGGAAGGCCTTGCGAGAGGACTGCAGGCAGACTGCAGCTGCTGCCGAGCAGAGGCAACGAGACGGACCGGAGAGCCGTCCCAGGGTGAACCCTGCAGGAAAAACGTCTCGTCATCAGTCATTAAATGAGTTTAGGATTAGTTCTGGACATTGTGTTGACCTGACCTTTCGCCCTCTGCACCAACTCCTTGTCTACATTACATAGTGGAGAGCTTGTAATGCCTCAGATGAAGACTGTGTTCGAGGAGCTCAGCCACTTGTTACGTGTTACACAACTCTCCAAGAAAGAAAGTATAAATTATATTTTGAAAAATGACAGTGAAAGAGCCTGGAGACGCCGCGGTGAACGTTACGCTGCCTGTATCATCCAGCATGAGAACAGGGGCGCCAATTCTGGCGTTCTCTGGCGAATGCCGATGGAGCTGCACTGTGCTGGGCTGGTCCCACTAAAGGACGTCGGGCCCTCATGCCACCCTCGTGGAGTCTGTTTCTTGACAGTTCGGTCAGAAACATGCACACCAGTAGCCTGCTGGAGGTCATTTTGTAGGGCTCTGGCAGTGCTCCTCCTGTTCCTCCTCGCACAAAGGAGCAGATACCGGTCCTGCTGCCGGGTCGATGCCCTTCTACGGCCCCCGTCCGGCCCTCGTCGTGTGACGGCCGGTCTCCCGGTATCTCCTCCGTGCTCTTGAGACCGTGCCGGGAGACGCAGCAAAACCTTCCTGCGACCGCACGTATGGATGTGCCATCCTGGAGGAGCTGGCGAGTCAGAGGGTGCAAGCAAAACCTCCGTGGCGCAATGAAAGTGAGGGCCGGCGCGCGCCGCCTGAGGTGGGATCCCGGCCCAGCGGGGTAGGGCGAACCACCGGCCCGTCTCGCCCGCACCGGAGCGTAAGCGTGTGCGATAGGACCTGAAAGACGGTGGCGAGAGGTTAACGTAACGCTGCCTTAAAGTGGTATCGGTGCCGTTGTATCGGAGCCTTTTTGCGAGTACGTGAGCACAGTATCGGACCAGATACTGGTATCGTTATCGGTGAATCCCTAATAGTTGATGGGAAAACCTCAGACTGAAGGAAAACATCTTTTAAGAAATAAACCACACAATATAAGGTAGCCCTTTCTGTAGCTCTGTGATCGCCTCTCGCCCTGCTTCTTCACGTCTTGTTCCCATCATCTCCAGACGGATTCTCCGTCATGAAAATCCATAAATACAAATATTTCCCCCCGGAGCTGATTACAATATTTCTCCGTGACATCTCCCTCCGAAGCATCGGAAGGATTTAGACAAAAAAACCTGAGAAATAGCTGAGTTGCCGACATCCAGTCTCTGTATTTATGAGTCTGTCAGCAGCTCGTCGGATGTGAGATACGGCACCTCTATCTCTCCATCTCTCTATCTGCTCCTCTCTGCCATTACAACAGCCCTGTGAATCATCCTCATTCCCCTCACACGGATGTCTCCATCGCAGCCACAAGGTTACAGTCGGCTCAGAAAAAAGTTCCCGTCTGCAGCTTCACTTTCTTCAATTAAAAGATTGTGATAGGGACACAACTCACTTAGCCAGCCCCTCGTCACCTTTAACAGGCTGTCGGCTACCTTTTGTGTGGATGCATCTGTCATTCTGACAGTGTGGGAGAGAGAGAGAGAGAGAGAGACTGTACAGCTTTGGACTCACTGACTGTTTCCTTTCTTCCCCCCCAGAGACCTCATCAAGAAGTTTCTGGTCATTGACCGAGCCAGGCGGCTAGGCAACATGAAGGTGAGTCGGTTAGACTTCCTGTTCTCCCTGAACCACATGGCAGCTCCCCATGTTTCATACCTTTTCAGGAGGTGGTTTCACTTAGCCGTCAGCAGCCTGAGGACGACGGGACAGGACAAGCGAAACTACCTGGACACACACTCATCACAACAGTTCCAAGTGTTGACCAGTGTGGAGGCAGAGTTAGAGAGCACAAAGATTGATTGCGTTAATGCATTAAAGGTCCCATATCACCCCTGTTCTAGATAAATCAAAAAGCAGTTTTTCACACTTCCATGCAACAGTTTTACTCTGCTCTCAGTCGTACTTTGAATGTGAGAGATACAATCTGTTAAAACCAGCTGTGTGTGCAGCTTTATAGACTGATCTGACTGCGATGCTCTCTCTCGATAGTTGAGTTGAAGTACCTGAAACAGGGCTGGAACAGGAAGTTACCCAGGTCTGAGGGAGTTAGAATACACATAAATAACCATCCCATAGTGTTAGAGTCTGAGTTTTTTTTTTCTCCCTCCGATCAAGTGTGGCCCTGATTATGACGGGAGGATTAAAATCACACATGAATGTGCTCCATTTGGCTCCTCTCAAACCTCTTAAAAACAGCTCCACTGCACAGCTACAACACGAGCGCGTCTGAAATGTGGAGGAGAAAAAAAAAAAGCATTCAGAGTCGGTTCTCTGCGTACAGCCTCAGGAATGTGAGAGAGGGTTGATCTCTTGGAAGAGTTACAGAGTGGAAAATGGTGTGTACGTTTTTACTGGGAGCCTGCCACTTCATCACGCATCAATGGGGAAGCTGTGTAGATTCCCCATTCACACTGGAGGACTGGAGCGTTTCAATTAACATTAGTGAAAGGAGCGGAGACTGAGAGCCGCTCTCAATAAAACAAATACTAGTCTAAGCCCGGTGATTAACTCCACATAATCCCAGACAAGATGCTATTGATCGGAGGCTGCCAATATTCCTCCTAAGAGAGCACAACACTGACGCTGCTGTGAGTCACCGGCTGGCTGGACCAACACACTATAAGAATCATAGACTTCATAAACAGCTTTTACACATGGATTATAAAATGATATATTATAAAAAAAAATATCTCTAAATTCTGTAATTTATAATTATTTTCCTCTTCCTTTCAATGATGAATTGACACACAGTCTGTTATACATAGCAACAGTCTGCTATACATAGCAACGATCTGTTATACACAGCAACGGTCTGTTATACGTAGCAACGGTCTGTTATGCGTAGCAACGGTCTGTTACACACAGCAACGGTCTGTTATACGTAGTAACGGTCTGTTATACGTAGCAACGGTCTGCTATACATAGCAACGGTCTGTTATACGTAGCAACGGTCTGTTATACGTAGCAACGGTCTGTTATACGTAGCAACAGTCTGTTATACATAGCAACGGTCTGTTATACATAGCAACGGTCTGCAATACATAGCAACGGTCTGCTATACATAGCAACGGTATGTTATACATAGCAACAGTCTGTTATACATAGCAACGGTCTGTTATACGTAGCAACGGTCTGTTATACGTAGCAACCGTCTGTTATACATAGCAACAGTCTGCTACAATGAAATAACAGACCTTAGAACGCTGTAATTGACCAATCAGAATAGAGCATTCAACACAGCCGTGTAATAAAGAGCGACCAAGTCGTCGGAGGGATGAGGTCGGGGTGGACGGACGGGTCCAACAAACACAGGACTTTCACCCTGTTTGTGTCCCGTGTGAAACCAAAAGTCGACGTTGACTTATTTTACATACAAACGTGCTTATTTTACCCCAAATTGTATCCCCTTTTCCTAAACCTGACCAAGTAGTAACGTAACATACGTAAAGTTACATCACGTACGTAACGTTACATCACATACGTAACGTAACGTTAACCACGTGTTGAAGTCTAGCAGACGACTTAGTACTCTTAGTAATAAACCTACAGGTTGTCCAACACGTCCCCCTCACTGCTGAGCCTGAGCTCATGCAGAGAGACATCAGCTCACAGCTGGATACATCTGGAGGGACCTCTCATTACCAGACATGATACCTCATCAACACACACAGACAGAGCTCAGATCAGTTAATGAAGATTACATTGAAATGAAGTTCAGGCCACAGAGCAGCAGGAGCTCTGATTGGCCAGCTGTGATGTGTCAGCGAGGAGTCTGGCCTATCAGAGCTCCTGCTGCTGCTGCTGCTGCTGCTGCTGCTGGGATGGACTTAAATATTAAGTGGTCCATTTTAATTATTTGATTAAAATAATTAGTTTAATATGACCGGTATTGTTGTACAGTACGTGTGCATCCAGCCGTGTGTTGTGTGTTTCAGAACGGAGCGGACGACGTGAGGAAGCATCGGTGGTTCAAGACCGTCGACTGGGAGGCCGTTCCTCTGAGGAAGCTAAAGGTGAGAGTCTAAACTCTTCATCTCAGGTTCTGATGAAGACCTTGGTACAGTGAAAAGATCTGCCATAAAGACAGCAACACAGAGCAGCAGGAAGTGTGTTGTGGAGGAGAATTCTCAGACCTGTACTCATCCTGAGTGTCCCCCCGTTGTCTCCACAGCCTCCCATAGTTCCCAAAGTGTCCCACGAGGGGGACACGTCCAACTTCGATGTTTACCCAGAGGACGACTGGAAGAAAGACCCTCCCGTGTCTCCGAAGGACTTAGAGATCTTCAAGAACTTCTGACCACTGAGCCTGCTTTATATTTATTGACGGAACGTCCACCACATGTAGAATAGCAACTGTTCCAGGTACCGTCGCGGGAGGAGACCCTTATCTATCCTCTAATAACGGCCTCCCTGAAGACAAAACTCCAATATCATACCACAGAGATGCTTTTTTTTTTATATTTTTATTTATCTGACTAAAAAGTCTTTTGCTGTTTTTTTCGATTTTTGATTTTTTGTTTTCTCTCTGAGCCTGCTCATATGCAAAACTAAAGACTGTTAATTTCTAGGTTTAAAACACAGAGAACAATCAGGTCTTTTTTTATATTCTCATGTTTTTATATGTTTTTAAAAAAATGTTCATGCAAGTCGTATTAAATGTGACTCCTAGACCGGTGCTGTACCCCGTCAGCTGGCCAGTAGACGACTCTCTGTAGTCACGAGTCACTTTACTTGGTAATGCGTAGCACTAAAAAAAGGTGCCTTTACATCACAGTGTGATGGGCATGATGTCTCGCAGTTACACCTGAAATAGTGCTTTTCTTTTCTCTCAGCCGTCGGCGCCGCGTGCAGAACTGATGAACACTCCGTGCGCGCGAGCTGCCGAACGCGCTCCCGTGTCCTCCCACTGTAAACTCTCCCTGCTCTGTTATCTCCAGCTTTATTCACAGCCAGCGGTTATTACCATCCAGCTGGTCTACACACTTCACTTATCATCATCATCATCATCATTGTTGTCATGCTTTTAAAGCTCATGAGAGGTGCTGGGGATGTGAGCTACGTTACAGTATTCATCACTTACTACTCTGCAGAAGGCTTCGTCTGCTATTTGGGGGACAATATTGGCCTTTTAAAGTTTCACAAAACTTGATTTTATGTTCGCTGCCATTAAAATCCAAGTGATGATGTGATTTTTTTTGTGCCTCACGCTTCATTACAGAGCTGCTGCTAAGTCAACTAGAAGGATCTCACTGCTGTTCAGACCGGGATGATGCTGGTACCGCTGACACCATAAGGCCTTTCCCATTTCCGCATTTGCACGGCTCAATTCCTCTCCTCGACTCCTCTCCTCGCGTCTTAGTCCCCCGCCCACGGAATAGGAAGCGAGGGGATATTTTTTTATGTTTTTAACTATAAAGCTTTTAATCTGTGATCTGTCTTCACTCCGGTACAGAGATGTTAATCATTAACCGTTTAATCGACATTAAGCATTTGAACCGATTAACGCTATCAATTAAAACGGTTAAAAGAAACGTTAATAATTCATTCAAAAGCTGAGCGGCTCAGAGAAGCGGCTCGTCTCTTTAAGGAGGTCCACCTTAACAGCCCACCTTAAGAGGCAGAGCCGGAGTTGCAGGATACAGGAAGTCGGCTCCGGTCTCTCCAGCTCGCTTGAGCGGAGCGGAGGAGTTGTAGTTTCGTAGCATTTATTCACCGACAAATAAACTGTACAAACACTGCTACACCTACGTTCACAGCTATAACGCCACCGACAACCTCACACTCACCGCCAACACACACACACGGTCTGTTGGAAACTCGCTAAAGTTACGCAGACTACGTGTGCGGCGGCGAGCATGAAGCCTCCGGCAATGCTAGAGTTGCTAACGTAGCACAAACACACACACTGTTTGTCGACCACTCGCTATCGTTACGCCGGGCAGACACACAGCTGACAACCTGCTAAACTAAACTAAATGTGCGGTGGAGACTTTTACTGGGAAAGTGGCTGCATGTCCGCGACACTACACGCAGCATCGTAGCTGCTAAGTTAACGCTCCCGTACGGTGACTGGGGACTCCCGTCAACGAATATCTGTTTCCGCTTTAATATCCGCTGCATGCGAGGCACAAATCTTGTCGGTTAGTAATCGGTAAACGAGGGTCGGTTATCGGTAAAGAATTTTTTTTTTAGCATCCCTACTCCAGTATAAAACTCAGCGATGTTGACGTGTATCAGATCAGTCCGGTCGGCAGCAGCGTCCAATCAGTGATCAATATCCAATAAGGGGTAGTGGGGGCGTGTCGGTCGTTAAAAAACTTCCGTGAAGGATACACCGGTGTATCCTCGCTTATGGCTCCTCCGGCAAGCCTCCTCGCTCCTCCAGATGCATTTTAGGAATAGGGACGTCCTCCAAGACGGAGCGCTGAGATCGATTTCCGGGTCACAAGCCAGAGGAGACAAGGAGGCAAAAAATCGAGTCCTCACTCCCAACGCGTGACATCGGGACTCCTTTGGCGTCATTTTTGAACGCGCACGGACTTCAACTCAAAGTTACATACGTAGTAAACACTCTAAAGTGTTTTTGTGTTTTCTCAGAAGACGGCGTGTTAGACCAGATATTTATCAGGCAGCTGACATCCTCACCTCGCCACGCTTTCACTCATCCACACACATCCATGTGCTGCTGCTGCCACGCTCACCACCGTCCAGTAAAAAAAAAAAACAGAATCACTCCCATGATTTAGTTGCTTTCACATCGCAGACAAACTGTTGTAGAGCATTCTTCTTCTGTCGTCTTAAAGTGGCAATAGACCAGTTTTTTAACTTGTGAAATAAATGCTGATTGTACAGTGTACTGGCTGTAGAATAATGACACCATCGGCACTTTCACTATGCAATTCTGTCTTTACGACAGCGGCGCCAACAATAATACCACTGGGAACCACACGGGTGTCGAAAAGTTGTCTGTTTCCACTTTAACACAAAGTAAAGATTTTTGAAAAAGGATCCTGTAAGTTAAAGATATGTACTGAAAGGTTGAAAAATAAACTGTCTATCTAACGACACATATAGCAATTATAATAGTACATTTAGGATTTTACTGGCAATTAAATTAGTATCAATAACAACAAATGCAGTTCGGTGTGCTGAGGATCTGCTTTTTGCAGATGATGTGGTCCTGTTGGCATCAATCGGTCCATCGGACCTCCATCACTCACTGGATCGGTTCGGAGTGTGAAGCGGCCCGGATGAGGAACAGCACCTCTAAATCTGAGGCCGTGGTTCTCAGCAGGAAACCGGTGGATTGCCTACTCCGGGTAGGGAATGAGTCCTTACCCCAAGTGAAGGAGTTCAAGTACCTCAGAGCTGAGCTGAGCTGCTCTCGGTCTGCTGCTCGTCCTTTTAGAGCAGTTTCTGTACAGTGCATGTGTCTTTAACCTCCGACCCCAGCAGCGATATCTTTTATATTTCTCAACCAGTCATGCATCATTTTCTACCCGATACATAACAATGCCTTTACATATACAGTAGCTTCTTTTCTACCCTTCATTGTGGAACTTTAAGCAAATGGCACAAGTTTGTATGAAGACTTAAGGAAACGTGATAAGAAAGAAACATTCTCTTCTCCTCGTGTCCTGCCTGGTCCTTCCTGTCCTCCTCCTCCTCCTCCTCTCTCTCTCTCTCTCTCTCTCTCTCTCACACTCTTCATCCTCCCATCACTCAGCCGTCGCCGCTGTCGAGCGGCGCTCTGAAGGTCAGCCGTGTAGTCAGGCAGTAACGCTTTCATATTCATAAAATGGAAATCTGACATTTGGGAAATGAACTCTTCATTTCAGTGATGTGTTTAAAGATAGACAGAAATGCAGCGATTCTCTCTCTCGGCTCACAGCTCTGAGTGGCTGTAACAGAGGAGAGCATCGCTATACACATGATGCTGTCATCTCCAGACCTTCAGCATCATGCAGAGGTAAACATCTGTTCTGTTCTCTGGTCTGAAATGAACGGCAAACATATTGCATTACAAGACTGAAATATTAAAATAATTTTAATTTGTATTTATCATTGTTGTAGGTCTATGGTACGACGCAGTATTGAGGAAAAATAATAAATCTGAGATCTGAGAAAGCTATGATGAAATAATATTATTACTTTTTTCTCAGGGAAAAAAATAAAGTTATGACTATGATCGTAATATTACGACTTTTTTTCTCGTAAAGTTATGACTTTATTGTCGTAATATTACGACTTTTTTCTCGTAAAGTTATGACTTTATTCTCGTAATATTACGACTTTTTTTCACGTAAAGTTATGACTTTATTCACGTAATATTACGACTTTCTTTCTCGTAAAGTTATGACTTTATTCTCGTAATATTACGACTTTCTTTCTCGTAAAGTTATGACTTTATTCTCGTAATATTACGACTTTTTCTCGTAATATTAGGACTTTATTCTCGTAATATCACGACTTTATTCTGTAAATCTCAGAGGTACAGATGAATGACAACAATATAGAGAGTTAAAAATGGATTTAGAGACTAATGTGTGAGGGTCAGTTGCCACTCAGCAGGCTGGTTGGGTTCATTATCTCTACTCTGAGGCAGCTGTGGAGCCTAATTGTCCCTGATGAGGATCAGCTGGTTGAAGCCTATATCTACCCCTGGTTTCAGTGCTCAGGTGTTGACTCATTGTCTCTTTGTCAGAGGTAGTGAGAGTGCTGTCCTGTTTTTGCTCTATCTGTATAGGGGGTGTTTGAATCTGCAGAAGTACCACGTGAACCTATCTGTGGGATTCTCTCACCATTTAGCTTCTTCTCTTCTCTGGAGTCTCTTGGTGTGGGTTAGGTCTGTGTGGCCTGCCTTCGCTGGTCCTTTTGTTTCATTTATGTTCTAGTCAGCTGCTCGGCAGTGGTGTTTTAATTTTAGTCTTTTCAAGTTTTATTGTGTATAGGGATCCTTCCTTTTAGGCCTGTTTTCATTTGGTGTTTCCCCTCTCCCTTTGAATCGCTTGCGATTTTAGTGGTTATCCTTCAGGATTAAATGAAAGATTCCCCTGGTCCGCAATTGCGTCCCTCCCCCTCGTCTTCCCTGACACTAATGCACCAAAACTACTAAGATAAAAGTTAATTGAATAAGAAAGCAATAAAAGATGGATATTTGAGATAATAAAAGAGAAATAAAATAAATACAAATAATAATAAAACTAAATAAATAAAAATTATGAATCTACACAAAATAAGCAGATTGTATTAAAATAATGACATTTTAATAAAATATAATATATAGATATTGCGCGTTTGAAACTGTCGGGATTTCTGTCCATTTGTGATGTCACAAATACACAATATTTAGACCATTATACGGTTTTAAGCATGCTAAATGTGTCCCGGTTTATTTTTCTGTTGCAGTGTATGTAAATAACACCAGCTGACAGGATGTAAACATGGACCCGAGCTGTTGCCTAGCAACGCAATTCCGTTGCAATGCACTAAAACGGAGCGTTTCAGACAGAGGTCAAATACAGGTATATTCAGGCAGACAGTACGAGGAAAATAATGTGTTTTTTGAACATTAAAGCATGTAAACATGTTCTATTAGAAACATAAAATACAAGTATAAACCTAAAAATGAGCGCGATATGGGACCTTTAAAGAAATTTCTGTAGAAAGGAAAAAAATGTATGAGCAATTTTGCAATGAATTTCCCTGTTAGTGGGAGTCTAGACTGACAACTCCAGGAGGTCGATGTTTTTTCCCTCCAGTGTGACTAAGGAGGAATTATTTCACCACAGGATGCATCAGCTCTGCATGATGGGAAATCATGAGTAACTATGAATTAGCCCTGATTCCTCAAAGACATTATAACCATCACAGAGGCGGCTGCAGTTCCTCTCACTGCCTTGTGGAGTCCTAGTGTTGATGCTCAGATGGTGGATATTATGAATGCTTGGTGATCATTGAGCTCTCTGACGGCCAGCAAGGTGTCGGTGGTTTTTCTTTCCTCATGAGCAAACCGCTGACGTGGCGTTCCCCAACTAGTACCATGTGTTTTTCCAACAGAGGTGTGACTGTATTCCATCTGTATCTCCTTAAATCTAATCACTATTTAACTCGGTATTTGACACGGATTATGGTGAGCTTTAATCTCTGAAACCCAAAGGTAGGACTGCCGTTAATGTGCTGAACTTTCGCGGAGGCTTATTGTGTGTTTACAGTGGAACAGTGAGTCATGTTTGGTCTGGAGTCTCGCCGTGAGTGGTGACAGTCAGGACTGTGGAGCCGCACGCCTCCTAATAGTCCGCTAATGAATCCCTTATGAAGGGCTTTCTGGGTGGATTTGCTGGAGTGATGGCAGAGGCTGCAGGAGTGCACGGGGATATAACTTCCCAGAAGGCCTCTGTGACAGCAAATGCTCAGTATCCCGTATCAGACACTAAAAAAACTGCAACGTGTACACTGAATTACCATCTTACTATGTCGTGAATTTAGTGCGTCATGCAAACTGGCCTGCTACATTTCCCCAGAGGACGATCCCAAACAGGATGTGGAGGAAGATAATCCATCACGGAGAACGTCATGCCGGCTCTAAGCTGGAGATAATCAGGAGAACTTCTCAAAATTTAAGCGAGGAAATATATCTACTAGGGATGTACCGATAACACTTTTTTTCAGACCGAGTACAAGTACTTCATTTGGGGACTCGCCAATACTGAGTACCGATACAAATACTTCTCTGTGCCGAAAGACCCTCGTTAACAGCCAGCTGGAGGGTGTGAGCGACACATGGCAGGCTGGGGAGTCCCGCATACGAGGCGGTGCGCCGCGACCGGCTCTAGGTCGGCTTGGAAAGGCTCGGGGGAGAAGGTGGCTGGCGGCTGCAGCTTTACGGCGCTCCCCGCCCGGACCTCGCCACCGGACTGTCCTCAGTGCGCCCCAACCGCGTCGTGCCGCGGCTCACGTAAAAGGCAATGTCGGCAACCCACCCGACCCGTCTTGAAACACGGACCAAGCAGTCTAATGCAAGCAAAACCCTGTGGCGCAATGAAAGTGAGGGCCGGCGCGTGCCAACTGAGGTGGGATCCCGGCCCAGCGCAGTTGGGCGCACCACCGGCCCGTCTCGCCCGCACCGTCGGGGAGGTGGAGCGTGAGGACCCGAAAGATGGTGACGAGAGATTAACGTCGCGCCGCTGTAAAGTGGTATCGGTGCCGTTGTATCGGAGCTGTTTTGTGAGTACGAGTACATGAGCACAGTATCGGACCCGGTATCTGTGCATCCCTAGTTTCATTCTGATCCTTCTTTCACTACATGCAACATATGTTAACAGCCAAGCCAGAAACTCTGGTCTTTTGGGGAAACTTTAAAGGAGGGTAAAAGGAAAAGTAAAAACAATATTTCAGTTTCCATTAATTGTTTATTGTAGAGGCATTTGTTCATTATTATTATTATTAAGGAGGCATTTTATTTTATATTATTATGTGGATGGTATAGTTTTACTCTCCCGGACCACAGCTCGCGCGCGGACAGGTTATAACGCCAACTTCAGAGAGGCTATACGAGCAGACGTGACAATGATTCTGATGCTTCAGCGAATGGCGAATGGATTCATTAGTCGGTGGCTGAATGTCGTCCAGCGGTGAAATTGAAATCAAGTGGGGGAAAAAAAAAAAGCTTCAGATGAATGAATAATGAACACTTTAAGCCCCCGTAGAAATCAGAGAGCTGTCTGGCACCAGCTCTGATCCCACAAGAGAGAGATTTCTACCACGGATAGATTAATATTTGAGGCCTCATACTCAAACGTATGTACACCCTGAATATTCCCCTTCAGATTGCCTTTTTTAGTTTTATTCTTTTATTAGCATGTAAAGCACCTTGAAGTGCTTTTATGGCTGCATTATTCCACCAAATAGAACTAGACTGTAGATCATCTGCATGATTTTATACCAGTTGAGTTCTATGAGTGCAACGTTAAGCATATCTTGGTTAGTGAATGACTAAGGTCTGGAGAGGCACACTAATGGAGGTCCTGTAGATGAGTGAGCAGCTCATGTGATGTATCTGAGGTAATATATACATGGTAAATCATCTGTCTTGCGGGGTCTTCTTAGTGTCTTATTGTCCCTGTGAAGCTCCACCCGACCAAACAACAGGGTGCGCTTGTTTACGTGCCCTGTGATATCGCTCTAATAACAAGTCAGCACTCAGGTCATGTCAGCACGCAGCGGTCAGCTGTGGGGATTCCTGTCATCAGCAGAGGTTGTGAACGCACCACCACACCCTGCTGCGGTGACACCCACCAACCCACCAACCCACCTGGGCTCCTCAGGCTCACCTCAGCAGGACCAGAACTCTGCAGGCACTGCTGGGAGGTTATTAACGCCATGTGCAAAAAAAAAAAAAATAGTTCAGACAGAAAAAAATAATTCAGAAATTGATCTCTGATTTTGTTTTGGAAAATTCTTTTTATTCCTTTTTTTTCCAAACATAGCTAACAAACATAACAAAACATAACACCGGTGCCATAATACAAAAAAATATATATCTTACATTTAACATTTAATATGTACATACATAAATACACACATACACATCGCCTCCCACACAGAAATAAAATAATTTAATTAGTTGGTTAGAATTAAAAGTAATAAGTACTACAGTAGTATAGTTCATGGTGGTAAGATGGAAACCTTAAATTAATTAATTAATTAATTAATTAAATGTAGAGAAAAAGAAAAAAAAAAACAGCACGTAGAAAATAATAATTAAGTTAATACCCTAGAAAGGTTAAGAAGATTCTATATAAGTGCTAATGGATCCCATATCCTATAGAAAAGCTGTGGGCTACCTCTTATAGCATAGGTTATCTCTGAATTCTGAGGAAGAAGAGTTCAGAGGACCCAGAATTAAAAAAAAGCAAGAAATTGTGGAACTTTAGTCTCAGATGTTTCTCATAATTCCGACTTTATTCCCATAACTCTCGCTTGTTTTCTCCAAATATGTGATTTCGTATTTATATATAATGTCCTTGTGCTTAAATTGAACATAATTCATAAAGAGAAACATGGTCATTGCAGTTCTACAGGTGCTTCAGTGTTGCTGAGAGGAGGTTCTACCTTCATCTGGTTTAATTAGAGGAGACCAGGTGTTGGAACAAAGTGCGGTTTGATTTGAGAGGCGGTTGATTGTAGCTGCTGGACGGTCACTGAGCTCTCCGCTGGTAGTCTTCATCACCGTCCTTCATCAGAGCTTCATTAATTATCTGGAATAACTAAAGTGTGTATTTGTTTCATGCTTTGAGCACCGCAAACAGAACAGATTGCTGCTTCATCCTCTCGTCCTCAGTTGGCTTTTGAATATGAAATTTTCGAGACAAAATAATGAAGATCACAGTAGCAATCCCGTATAGATCTGGGAATATATGAAATTATAAGGCTTTGCATATAATTTATCGCTCACTTATACTTCCTTATATTTCTTACCGTGCGGAATCATGGGGGGTCAACCTTTAAAACGACTCTAAATTCAATCGTACAGAAACGAGCCGGTTCCCATGCTATGAAATCTAATGATTTGGTATATTATAAAATAATGCAAATAATGTTCAGAGCCAAATTAAAGTCACTCCCAAAGTTTTTTTCACTACGGGAGAGCAAATGTGATCTGAAAAGTATTTGTAAATTTACTGTACAAAAAGATAAAACGATTATTAAAAGGAGATGTTTTTCTTTTGTTGGGGTCAAATTATGGAACAATGCTAATATAAAATTTAAGGTTGGTTTTCAAAAGGAATGGTTTTCAAAGTTATTTTTTAGGGTTACAAGTGTGAATGATTTTTTTTTATTTCTGGAGGGTAGCTTAATTTGATAAGAGCCAGACCACGGACCAGTCGGCGTCCTGTGAGGAACTACAGCAGCTGCTAGGGGGTGTAACCATCCATCGATCTGGATCAAATTCAAATATGCTTCATTGGCATGAATGTTCAGGTTACATTATTGCCAAAGCTAAGTAATGAATAATTACATTTCACAAGATATCACAAAATAATCACATCGCAATATATCAAATGCATTTTAAATATACATTATTTTACAGATGTAGTCAATTAGAAACATGTTCGGAGCTTGCAGCACCTCTTATTGTATGGCAACAGTCAACATAATTTATCAATTCAATGATCAACAATGCAATATCATCGAAAACATCCTTTTTTTTGGTTCCCCTAATAGTGTCTGAATGCAGCCCCTTACCTGACTCCTCCTCCATCAACCCGGGTTATATAAGACACCTGGGGCTTATAAGTCCTCTTGTTTCTACCTGGCATGCTGGTGTAGAGTTGGTGTTGCTGCAGCTTTTACCCCGGCCCATGCTTCCACTGCTTCCACTGAACAGTTCTCTGTTAACCCCCCGTGGTGTTTGACCTAAAGTAACCCTGCTGCTGCTTTCGTTTGGATTAGTTTCAGTAATAGTTAATTAGTTTGGTTTCAGTAAATGTCTGTTTATTCTGCTTCGTTTTTGATTTATTTCAGTATTTTGACCATTTAGTTTGTAGTAGAGGTCTACTTTCTGTCAAAAGCTTTTCAGTTTCCCTGGGACAGCGTTTCCGTGGCGAGGCGGGCAATTTGCATGTTTCGCCATGACAGAGGAAGCGATTGTAACTGGACTTTACGCCGTCCAATCCAAGAGTCCAGGCCTGAAGACATCCACACGCCTATATTGAGTTATTGTCATAGCGCCACCTGCTGACAACAGAAAGTCAGCCTTCTGTGACAAAGATCAGCCAACTTACATGAAATTGACATGGCGTAGGGTCTACGCCTGATGCACAGCAACATGACGTATAATTAGTGTGTGTGTGTGTTCTCTAGCGCCCCATAGTAGACACAGGAAGTGGTACAAAAATGCACGGCCACGTCAACTGGCATCATCCTGCCGGTACCCCCCGACGTGCACAAGGGCCGAGGGCCCGCTCGTCGCTGCTTGTGGCTTTAATTCACTTTCTACTTCTTGCCACGTTTGTAACATTGGCTGCTGTGAAGCATCAGACCGGGATGTTCTCTGTAATTCACACTTAGAGGAAAATGATGAGCTCATGGGATTCATCACAGCGTCCATCACCTTCTGCTGTTTCCCCGACAATAAAACCCTGGGTCACCGGAGACGTCGGGGTCCTCTGTTTTGCAAGACGGGCTTCCATAGATAGAACTTTACGGTTTTGGTGCTTCCATGTAGTTTGAGTCTGAACAGCGTCGCTACACGCGATCGCAGCACGGGACACCGACCCGCAACCGACTGTTTGTAAGACGTAAACAGTCCCTTTTAATATGTCATTTCTCATTGTTGCGAGCGCCACAAACCATTCCCCTCCATCGTACCGGAGAGGACGCTGAACTTTCAGAGACATGCATTTTGAAAACCCATCTGCGTGATAGATACCACTGTGGGAAGCTGCAAAAATATGTTTTTGTTATTTGGGTGAACCAACCCCTTTAATGTCAAAAATATTGCTTGTAAATCAAATATCTGAAAACCACCAGTTTATCACATCATGGTGACTCAACACCACCAGAAACACATTTGGCATTGAATCTGAGCTGCTGCGAGTGAGCGCAGAAACTTTCCATTTCCACTCCGTATTTCTTATTTTGCCAGCTTGTGTTTGCTTGTCTCTTCGCGTGCACGTCACGGTGGAACTCCTCTCTCGGTAAACGGACACACATGCCCCGGTGCTCCCCATCCGTCAGCACAACGGCTCGACAGCTGGATGTGATTGAACCTTCCTCCGCTCCCGTCCTTAAGTCCTCCGGAGACGACGACACGCACACACACGCAGTCTAGTCTCGCTGTCTCTCTCGTCTAACCAACCCTCTGGAGAAGGCACCAGTAGGAGCTCAATCATCCAGGCTTCCCCTCAAATAGCGCCCATGTGTTTCCAATGTACGCCTGACATTTCTCTCCCAGCTCCCTAGAAATCATTTCATTGATGGATTTTCATATTAGCTTTCCCCTCTTGCTGCTACTTAGCTGTTCGGCCATGCTTGTTTGCACATTAAGCCCACTTAGCCTTGCGACCCCTTGACACAGAGTAAGTGTTGCGGCGTTGCCCTGGCGCTCGGCGGACGCTCCGCTGTCGAAGCACAATGTGGGATTCGCCGCTATTTGGAGACGTCTTCTTGGCACCAGAGGAAGGAAACATTAAACACAGGCTGATGGCTGTAAGACAAGAGAGAGATTCATCATCCCGGCTGGCCAGGACCACATCCAAACGCTGCTGCCTCGCTCAGTTGGCCCCGCCGCAACTCAATGAATCATCCTAATTCCTGATGGATAATGTGTCTTCTTTACAAAGCTGCGTATCCGTGGCCGTGTTAGATAGTGTGCAAGGCGACCAGCTGGCCTAATTCAGCAAAAGAACAGCCGCCACACTGCCCGGGAGTGTTTTCATATTTGCTCCGTGAAAGGTCCAGGAAGGAAAGAAACTCACGCCAGTCGCCCATCTACCCCTCTATGAATCATGGATAACTCACTGAGAGTGTCCAGACACATCGCTAACGTGTAAGCATGGAAATCTGGTTACCTCAGACTCCTCTGTTGAAATGCACAGTGATCCTGTTTTAATCATCTGCCCCTCAACACCCACTTATTACTGCTCCCTCTGTGTGTGCTTGTACATCTAGAGTATGCTTCACAGGCCTGTTTGAGGGTTGTTTCCTTTGGACGGAGCCAGGCTAGCTGTTTCCCCCTTGTTTCCAGTCTTTATGCTAAGCTAAGCTAACCGAATGCACGCGGTGGCTTCATATTCATCGTGGTGTCATCAAACTCTCCATCAGAAAGCCTATTTTTCAAAAAGTCAAACTTTTCCTTCAAGTACATTTAGCTGATAATACTTATGTACTGTATTATACTACAACAAGTACCTCAGTAGGCCCCTACTGACCCACAACTATGGTGCTTAAAGCGACTGATATCGCCTATTTAATGGCCTGATAACAGTCCAAATCGGGTGACACTTTGCACTTTGGTACAACGTGTTTTGTTTGCACATTACCGGACTATTACAGGGTTGTTTGTAGCTCATAGAAAAGTGCAGTGCCTAGTTTTAATTTTTAATTTTTTTTGACAAGTTAAAGCTTCAGTAGGCAGTATATTTTTGGCATCATTGGGCAAAATCCCATAGTAACCTTTCAGCATATTGTAATTCAAGTGTTCTGAGAGAGACTTCTGCACCTCCTCATGGCTCTGTTTTCAGGCTTTAGAAAATCTAGCCCATGACGGGAGACTTTGACCAATGCATTATAATAGGTTAAAGGTCCCATATCGTGCTCATTTTCAGGTTCATACTTGTATTTTGTGTTTCTACTAGAACATGTTTACATGCTGTAATGTTGAAAAAAAAACAACGTTATTTTCCTCATACTGTCTGCCTGAATATACATGTAATTACCCTCTCTCTGAAACTCTACGTTTTAGTGCGTTTCAACGGAATTGCAATGGAATTGCGTTGCTAGGCAACAGTTTGGGTCCATGTTTACTTCCTGTCAGCTGATGTTATTCCCATACACTGCAACAGGAAATAAACCGGGACACATTTAGAATGTTTACGTTTAAAACCGTGTAATGGTCTAAATATTGTACATTTGTGACATCACAAATGGACAAAAATCCTAACGGCTTGTTTCAAATGCACAATTACTGAATACGGGCTGTGTGTATTTCTCCGTATATTGAGCGTTTTGATAGTTTAACAGTATTATATAGTATATAAAGCACTTAAATCTACTTTCTAATGTAAAAGGCCTGAAAATCTCACTTTTTACAATATGGGACCTTTAATTCTACTACAGGAGAGACTTGATGCTCTCTGTGTGTATATCGTATCGGACAAAATGAGTTGGAAAATATCGACATATTGGATATCGGTGATGGTGCATCCCTAATAAAGACTGATTGTGATACTGTATATCTGTATGTGTGTGAAGCAGGTGTTACTGAGTTGTGGGAGCATATTTCTCCTCTTCCTGAGCCTTTCTGTCTCCATGTGTCTGCTTGGCGATGGTCCCTGTGATCCCCCCTCTCCATATGCTCATCCAGCCTTCGTCCACGTGTTTCTGTTCCAGAGATGCATCCGCCTAAACTCCCAGCAGCACTCGGAGGCCTGCTGTCCCATCTGCCTCCTGCTGAGCATCCCATAGTTTTTACAATGCACTACCCCGTATCCGTTTTTGTTTGCAATTATATAAGCGTGTGTCCTCTGAAATCTTTTATGTTTCACCTGGGAGGAGGAGGAGGAGGAGGAGGAGGAGGGGTAGCCTGTGTTTGGCTCCGTCTGTCTCAGTTTACCGAGCGTGAGATGATCACGGAGTGAAGAGTTGATTCATCTCTACAGTGAGCTTCCCCATAGTGTGTTCCATGTTGCAGTAGGAGGCCAAGCTCAGTGTCTATCAGGTAAAACCTGATTGTTTCTTAAACCTCTAGAGGACGTGGACCGTATGACTCTAGTCAATCAGGAGCAAAGGCTGGAGTAGAGAGACGTTGGGACTGATTGTACGTGGATAAATGTGTCAAATGCAATGTAATGATATGGACTGGTCTAGAATGATGGACTAATGGTGGACTGACAAAGCATGTGACGTGTTTCCTTTAACTTTATGACACAGGGAGAGCGTTGTAGCTGCTCACAGGCTGTAATATGATGCTATTACATCCACTAAAAGGTCTTGTTTTTGCCATGACCGGTTCTGATTGATATTAGAAGTGTCTGACATTATGGAAAGAGTCTCGCTCAAGGAGAAATCTCTGTGAGGTGACGTGTTGCCAGAAGACAGCGGTGGAATAGAGGAACACATCCATGGTGGAAAACCGCAGTGTTTGTTGTGTTGGAGGATCAGAAAGCTCTTAGAATTTATTTAACCTTACCTTTCTATGGTATTTATTTAATAACTAATTATTATTTTCGATGTGCTGTTTTATTTTATTTTTTTTATTATTTTTTTTACTTTTAATGAATTCATTAATTCATTAATTTAAGGTTTCTATCTTACTACCATGAATTATATCATTGTAGTGATTATTACCTTTCATTTTAACTAATTAATTAAATTATTTTTAAAATTATTTTTATTTTATTTTTTCCGTCACTTTACGGATTTATTTATTATGAATTTTCCAGCTGATCCAATATTTCTTTTTATCTTATTAAGTAGGAGAATTTTCTCAATATTTAACCAAATTTGGAGATACATTGATTAACATTAATGGATTTTTTGGTCACTTGGGAACTGCAGAGTTGGTGAGAATGCTCCGTCGGCTCTTCACTATATCACATTACACATAATCGGTGTTGATCTAAAAATGTTGAGAGGGTACAGCTTCAGAGTAAAGTAGAAAATGCCGTCAAAGTCATTGAGTTGCATCATATAAGAGACCCAACATAGACTATATGATCCAATCTTTGGCTGACAGCAGTGGCTCACTGCGCTAGGCAAACCCAGTCCAGCATGAATACAACTATCATTTCATTACCCGGAGGAAAGAGGGGGGGCGTGATAACACAAACAGGCTGCTATCATCACATGGATTGTCAGTGACAGTCTCACAGTTGGCCGCTGCAGTTAGTGGAGTGGATTCCCATATCTGTCTCTCTTCATTGACCTGTAGGAGAAACACTTTTGTTCATGTTCAGGTCATGCGAGGTCATGAGACATGACACATGATTTGTGATCCACGTCCAGGGTGAATGTCTATACATCCTGTCTTTGATATAATAAATGGGTGTTTCCAGCAGCTGTAACCAGTTAAGTATGATTTCATCCTCTCTTCTCTCTCTCTCTAGACTCTCTGCAGAGAGGTCCCCTAACATCATCTCTTTCCTTTCTTTTTCGTCCACTGTGGGATCTCATTGGCAGTCCTCTTGCTTTCTTTATAAAGTCCACATTTGGGTTTTTTTGCCGCTTCCATCTTGTGCTAATGAGGGCCCTGCCGCTCACCCCCTCGTCGGATGAGGAACCTGGGGATCGGAGTTGTGTTGACAGATGTTTTCCATCAGCTCCTGGTAGTTTTTACTGCGTAGGTGTGACTCACCTCACCTCGGTCCTGTTGGTCCGTTAGCAGAGAGAGGTGCTACTCTCACTGACGCACACAGATATTACAAAATGGGCTATAGGACAGCATTACATGGGCCTGGAGCAACCTCTGACTTATCAACCTCTATCAGCAACACATGAACACGACACCTGATCTTCTGCAGAGCACTTCCTGTTTGAGCAGCCACAGCTCTGGCTTTGTGAAAAGAGGAAGTGAATTTAGATCAGTGGTTTCACTTTAGGGATGCACCGATACCAGTATCTGGTATCGGGTATCGGGTCCGATACTGTGCTCATGTACTCGTACTCGCAAAACGGCGCCGATACCACTTTTGCGGCATCGTGACGTTAACCTCTCGTCACCATCTTTCGGGTCATTTCGCACCCGAATGACGCGCTCCAGCTGGCTGTCAACGACGGCCTTTTGGCACAGAGAAGTATTCGTATCGATACTCGGTATCGGCGAGTACCCAAATGTAAGTGCTTGTACTCGGTCTGAAAAAAAGTGGTATCGGTGCATCCCTACTTCACTTTATTCACTAAAACTGACACCAGTTCATCCTGAGAGTCCAACCATCACTTCCATTATAACAGGTTTCTGGCTGATATCCAATTCTTATTGAAGCACCAATATTGTCAAACTGACACACGATTGCACCAGCGCTGCTTCCTGTCCACACAGCGAACCCTCAACCCTTCACTCCAGCTATAATTGAACTAAACACCAGCAGCTTTAAAACAGTCAGCAGCTCTGCAACGTCTGTTATTTTTGCAAACTCCGAGCCGCTCCGGATCGCTGAGCGTTAACTCTCTGGAGACGGATCTCGCCGCTGATGGAGACAAATGGGCCTGGCTGAATATCCCCCGTCCCCCAGCTGAGGAAACAGAGCGGCTGGCTCGTGCCCAGGGGGGGAGCGGACGCTGCCGAGAGGGAGACACTCGATGGAAGAGGAGATTTGCCGAATGAGCAGACGTGCTTTAGATTTGAAACGATGCTCCCTGGTACTGATAGCTCCGTGGGGAGCGCTGGGAGCATGCTTCATCTCCGTGATCTGGCTCCACGTGCACCTCCAGGACCGATGACTGAGGTCAACTCCTCGATGACATGATGAGAAAATCACACTGTGAACCATGGTTGTCAAGCTAACAGCTAAACATTACAGAGTGCTCAATAACAGGTGGTCACCAAGCAGCCGTGCTCTCTCATGAAACTCTAGCATGCACATCATTATTCCCCCGCATAGCTTTCTCATGATCCAGCTGCCAGACTCATCTTTGTGTTCTTGGAAATGCCAGACAAGGGAGTCATCTACAGCTGATCTGTTGAGACCTCCCGGTATGACTTCTGCTGATAACGGTATGTCTGGATAGAACCAGGATCTCACATCGTTCAAGGTATCAACTGAAAAGAAGATTCATATCACAAAGGAAGAGAATATCAGGCTGAATTAGATGCTGTGCAGGGTGATAAGGCTTATGAAATGAATTAAAATAAGTGAAATCCAGCTGTAGATTAAAGAGTCCTTCAGAGTTCATAAATATAGGTCAGATTAGTTTTACATGTGCTTTGTGTTTTACCCTTTCATCATTTATTCGTTTAGTCTCCTACGGTACGTCTACCGGAGAAAATGGAGCTTGTGATCAGAACTAATCACACAGCCTGAAGCGCTCGAAAAAGTTATAATGATTGAATGATATCAGTAAAAGAGCAAATTCAAGTTTTATATGTAGCCTACCATTTTGTTTCCAAATGTGAAATACAAACATAATATTTCATTAACTTTAATGGAATTATCATGAAAAGCACTAAAGCAGACCGTCCTCCCCCCAAAAAAGCTTATATTATTATTATTTAATTTTATTACACGGCTGCTATGTATAACAGACCGTTGCTAAGTATAAAAGACCGTTGCTATATATAACAGACCGTTGCTATGTATAACAGACCGTTGCTAAGTATAAAAGACCGTTGCTATATATAACAGACCATTGCTATGTAAAGCAGACCGTTGCTACGTATAACAGACCGTTGCTATGTATAAAAGACCGTTGCTATGTATAACAGACCATTTCTATGTATAGCAGACCGTTGCTACGTATAACAGACCGTTGCTATGTATAACAGACCGTTGCTACGTATAACAGGCCATTGCTAAGTATAACAGACCGTTGCTATGTATAACAGACCGTTGCTATGTATAACAGACCGTTGCTAAGTATAAAAGACCGTTGCTATGTATAGCAGACCGTTGCTAAGTATAACAGACCGTTGCTATGTATAACAGACCGTTGCTATGTATAACAGACCGTTGCTAAGTATAACAGACCGTTGCTAAGTATAACAGACCGTCGCTATGTATAACAGACCGTTGCTAAGTATAACAGACAGTTGCTACGTATAACAGACCGTTGCTAAGTATAACAGCCCGTTGCTATGTATAACAGACCGTTGCTACGTATAACAGACCGTTGCTATGGGCGCAGGTCAGATGTCAGACTCTGGAGGACCGTTTTTGTGTCAAAATATTGATTTCTTCAGTAAGTAGCCGTGTAATAAGAGGGATAATGTACAGCTAGCGGGCGCTGACAGACGGTGCAGCATCTCTATTTATGTTTATTGTTAGGCGGCGACCTCTTGTGTCCGTAGTAATTATGACGGGAGCAAAGGAGGAAGTCAGGTGACGTAGTATAAAAAGTGACAAAATACGTGCGCCTGTCGCCGGTCTCCAGCGGTCATATATGTGGTTTTAGGAATCATTGGATCGGTAGGATAGGACAGGAACTCCTCTGAATTCCCCCCCCCCT
Organism: Hozukius guyotensis; assembly: GCA_916700995.1. NCBI lineage: Eukaryota > Metazoa > Chordata > Actinopteri > Perciformes > Sebastidae > Hozukius > Hozukius guyotensis. The sequence goes on along the minus strand of CAKALU010051264.1, from coordinate 56,283 downwards.
GGTCCACGTGTGTGTGTTATTTGATATGTCAGCATCCTTGAACATGCCTGTTAGCATATATGTGTGTTTAATGGGTATGAACCCTTTCACATTGCTGTAATTAGTGTGCATGTTGTGTATGTACACCTGGCAGCCGGTGTGCAGGGCCTCCGACGTGACCTGCTGCTCCTCCGTCTCAGGCGGCGCTGCGTGTTAGCGACTGCTTTATGATGGCGGCCACCAGACCCCTTTCCTTTTTATTTTTCTGCCCACCAGCCAGTGGACACGAGGCATCTGTAGGTCTGAGCACAGCTGCAGCACAGCAGGCAGGAGAGTGGGGGGGGGGTGCTGATTCTCTCAAGTGAGGCTGCAAGCCAGCAGAATACAAAACGGTGAGAAAGGCTCGCCTTGAATGGAGGAAGTGACCTAGAAACCTGTGACTGAGCACACAGAGACACGAGGAGGGAGAACAGCAGCTTCCTCGGGGGCTACTGATGGACGTTTACTGAACGTATGTGGCCACGTTAAAGAATCATTCTGCTTTATTACAAGTGTGACGTGATGCATGAGCAGAAATCAGTCAGTCTGATGCCTGTACTGTAGTTCTGCTTGTTTAGGGTCAGATAGGTCTCCATCTTGTTAGTTCTGTCAAATCTATATTTTTCCCTCATCATAACTCGGTTGGGTCTAATTGCTGGAGTGTGTTGCGTCCTGCAGCCGAGGTGGTCGTGGTGTGATGATGTTAGCGGTCGGGTTCCTCCGGGTTCGTCTCCTGGCAGCAGAGCGCTTCGGAGGAAACGGAGAGTGTTTAAATCTGATTCCAGAAATGTGTGCTATTTATCTCTCTCTCTCTCTCTGCTGGTTCTCCTGAGCTGCTGGGGAAGCTGTCTGGCATCATCAATAAATGATCGCTCTTGGAATTATTTCGTTTTATCGTGCATTTCTCCTGTGTGGCCCTCCATCACATGCTGGCTCCCCAAAACGGGCACTCAGTCATGAGAACTCTGAGAACTCCCGGGACCAACACGTTTGCTGGTTTCATGGGATTTTGTTGACAATAAGAGAAATACAGAATTACGCCAACCTTAAACTTTAAAATCATGCAAGAATACATATTTCTTGGTCAGCAGTAAGCTCACAAACCCATGGATTCTTTCTGTTTAAGTGATGCTTTTGTTCTTTCTGGAAAATAAACACGTGTTATGGTTCTGACATATTAATGCAGTGTATATTTGGTCCATTTGGGATGTGAGTGCTTGTGTTTGGTCCTGTGTGGTTGTGAGGGAGTGTGCCTGCTAGGTGTGTGTGAAGAACAGATGTTAGTCCTGGTCCTGGAGGGTCTGGCTGACTACATCACAGAGTATGGAAACTTCAGTGATTTCTAGCTGGAGCTAAGATCAAGAGCATATTGAGTGTGAGAGGCTGAGCAGGGAATGAGATTATACCTTCAGACTATTATCCAACCAGAGGACAGGTCTGCTTCTCCTCCGTCTGAAGGGGAACATTACATAGATCGGTACAGTACATTTTAATTTTTTGTAGTTCTCTTGGAGACAGAAATGACCTCACTGATATCAGAAGCAAAATGAAACAAACCCAAGTAAAAACTACTACTACTGTGTTTCTACCGCACGGTTCCATCGACTTGATCAACTCACCTTTTGGTACCAGGTCCTTTTCTCTACTTCATTTTCCACTGCAGATAGTTCCCCCTAAGAGTAGACTGCATTCTCAGCTGATCACCGTAGTGTACTGCATACTGTTTGGTATAGTGTTCGGCCTAGTCTGGGCCTAGTGTGCGGCTTACTGTGCGGCCTAGTGTATGCCGTGGTGTGCGTAGTGATGTGCGTAGTGATGTGCGGCGTAGTGTGCGGCGTAGTGTGCGGCGTAGTGTGCACCATAGTGTACGCCATAGTGTACGCCATAGTGTACGCCATAGTATACGCCGTATTGTACGCCATAGTGTACGCCGTATTGTACGCCGTAGTGTTCGGCCTAGTGTGCGGCCTACTGTGCGGCCTAGTGTATGCCGTAGTGTGCGTAGTGATGTGCGTAGTGATGTGTGGAGTAGTGTGCGGCGTAGTGTATGTAGTGTATGCCATAGCCTACTGACTACGCCGTAGCCTACTGTTTGGCGTAGTGTGCGGCGTAGTGTGCGGCATAGTGTGCGCCATAGTGTGCGCATAGTGTACGCCGTAGCCTACTGTTTGGCGTAGTGTACGCCGTAGTGTACAGCGTAGTGTGCAGCGTAGTGTGCAGCGTAGTGTGCGGCGTAGTGCGCGCCGCAGTGCACGCCGTAGTGTACGTAGTGTAAAAATGGTGGGTTTGTTCAGGACGTCCCGTGTCTGGCTTGGAACCTCGACCCGAGGCAGTACCAAAAAAAGTATCAGATACCAGCTACTGGGTGCAATCCACGACTTTTGTTACGGGAATAAGAGCGAGTCGAGTTCAGCCGTACCGTACCGTACCCTGCAGCGGGAAAGTGGCATGAGACTAAAGCTGAAGCCGGTGTTAAAGAGTCCTAATCTGTGGCTCCTCTGATGGAACCCAAGAGTTAAAACTAGTTCAAATGCCTGTAGAACACCACTAGTGTAACATGTTTCACACCTCTTACTGTGGATAACATGTTTCACACCTCTGACCGTGGATAACATGTTTTCACACTTCTGACTGTGGATAACATGTTTCACATCTCTTACTGTGGATAACATGTTTCACACCTCTGACCGTGGATAACATGTTTCACATCTCTTACTGTGGATAACATGTTTCACACTTCTGACTGTGGATATCATGTCCAACCGGCTCAGTTGGTTCTAATAAGTCTGGCTGCTGGAACTGAACTCCCGTCTTTGGTAGAAAGAAATCTCACTGCTGGATCCTGAGTGACATCCATCAGCCTCCCCCCGCTGTCATCTGCTGTGGGTCAGGCTCTTACATGAGGTCATAACCGTCCCAGCGAAGAGGACACGGGGGGGGAGGAAATCGGCCGAGGTTGTGTTGTAAAGGCTCACACATGTTAACGTTCCAGAATGTGTCCAGGGGTGACAGAGTCATGGAGGATTTTCCATCCGGCAATGAGTTACTTTTTCCTCTCCTCTCCTCTCGGACTGTAAAGCTGCCTGTACTCCATAATGACTTAAAGTTCACTGAAGCTCTTATATCTGAACCTTTTCCCCCAATTTCTGCCTCGGTGCTCGGAGGCTGAAACGGCGTGGGCGTGTGAATAAATCTTGAGGGATCCTGCTTCACCTTGCGCTGCCTCTCTCTCGCTCTCTGAAAACAAGTCTGGAGGGGGAGAGGGATGGAGCGTTAATCCCTTTACCTTCTGCTGCCTCGTCAGCCTCCCAACGCCGCAGCCCGGCATGCATCTGCAGATGTTGGGAGGATTTCACCTTCTAACTTTGCAGGCTTCCCTTGGTGTTTACGTAACGTCCAAAACTGTATCCAAGCGCTCTCTGGCGCGGCCCTCTGTGGGCTTTTTTTTCTCCAAGCAGATTGTCATTAGATGGCAGAAAGTCACCCTGAGCACATACGAAAGCCATATGTCTGACGGAGAGAGATTTATAGCGTGTGCAGAGGCAGCAATACTCTCGCTGATTCTCTTCACTCCTCCCTCTTTTATTGCCTTTTTCATTCAGTCGGCCTCAGACATATACACTCAGCCTTTCTCTGAAACTCTGCTTATTTTCAGGTGTGTCACGGTAGCTGGTGGCGTACAGAGGGTCTACTCATCCACAGGACATTTCCTCATAGGGCACAGAGACTAGACTGATGGAGAAGGCCCATAAAGACGATCTGCACAACCTCATGTCCCGCACTTTATGTTCATATGCCACTATTATCATTAGCAAAATGCCATCCAGATTACAGAATTCCTCCGTTATAATATAGACATGTTATCTGCAGATTATCTGCGCATGGCCACCAAAGTAAATGTATGGTCAAAGAGGTTGTTTAAAGAAAGTTAGGCTAAACTAAAACTTATAAATCGCAGCATGTTATGAAGTGAAATTATCAGTATACAGGAAGTGCACTCGGAGAGCGCAGACCTCCGCCAAGGCAGGTTCAGCTTGCGCCATCATCCACATGTGTTTTTGTTTATGTTGAGATCAGCTGTACGTCGCGGAAAAGCATAGCTGAGCATCTTAAAATGACTTCAGTAGAAGTGGTCAGAAACAAAATAAAACTCACCTAAAGCGTCGTCGTCACTCTTTGCAACAGGACCACATCATCTGCAAAAGGCAGCGATGAGATCCTCAGCACACCGAACTGCAAAGAAACAATTGAAACAATCTAAAGAAGAAACAATTAAAGATTAGCTCTGGTCTTGTTAAAGATCCCAGCAGAACCACCAAATTCCTAATTTCAGAGTTGAGTTTTAAAACATTTTATATTAGACCACTATTGGCTTCTATAACAGAATCAGGACGTGTTATTTTTAAACTCATTGAAAAGCAATGTTTATTCTAATGTGTGATATTTATTCAAAACAGATTGAATTGTTAAACTAAACTCATTACTTGCGAATAAGGTTCAGTCATAAAAAGTGAAGAGAACCTCCGTGCTGGTTCCTTTCCTTCCATTAAAGCGACCGCTCTTCCTCTGATGAAATGGATTCACTGGTGACAGAATTTTCCAACGTCAGCGTTTTTCTCTGGGGTTTTAATAGATCGGGTCTCAGGCCGTGTGTTCTTTTAGCTATCGAAGCAAATTCCTGTGGTCCGTGAGCCTCTCGTCACCGACCAAACCTCACGGAAGGAATCCCTCGTTGTAAAGATGAAACACGGAGAACTCGGCAAAGCTAACCGTGTTCCACTCGCGTCATGTAATGACTCGCCAACAAAGGCTATTAAGTTTAATGGAAGTTGTGTCTCACTGCACTGAGGAAGTATCAGGCCAGAATTATGTTTTGGATTTGTTTATGGTGAAAATCAAGTCCATTATGGCTGCACAGCTGTAATTTACCCCGACAGGTTCAGTCTTTGTACAGATGTCATAACAGTGTTCCACGGCGGGGATGATGCAGCGTGACAGAAACACTCAATACGTCCATCATCTGCGCACGGTCTGCTCTGTGACTGACAGCGTGTCAGCAGAAGGGATTCCTCATCATAATCATGGAGACATTCGGATATAATTAATTGTCCATTTGCTGCTCTCACTCGGTGATTGTTGTAACACAGCTGTCATTCAATGTCTCAGTTCATGAAAGCTTTTTGACAGAGTTTGGTCCCTTTTTGTTGGTGTGCTCTGGTATAACAATAAAACACAGTCACCGTGACTATACTAGCAGCAACATAACCAGCTGAGAACTGATGTAGCGGTGCCTTCAGATGGGGTGGTGTTTATCGTGTTCACTACAAGAGTCCACATCAACGCCCTCCTCTTGTCGTATTCACGACCTCGTAAGTGGAAAGTTTCTGAAAGCTCCGAGTTCACGTTTGTTGACGTTGTCAGAAATGGCGGAGGCCTTGGCAGTTTGGTGCATGATAAGTTAATATATTGTAATTTCAGATGTATATTGTTTTTCTTCTTAATTTTATAACATTATTTATTTATACATGTCGTTTATAACACGACAGTAACGTTAATATTGCCGTTGTTTAACAGCGGTGTTCTTCACGACTTAACCACTTGAACGCCATGCATACCGTGTACACGACTTCCCGCGTTGTAAACACGAGCTCACGCGTTTCATTTGAAGGCACCAATATGTCCGTCAGTCCTTCACGCTGAACGTTGTATTATAAAACTGCTCGGATATTTGATCAAATGTAGGCACAGCAGACTTCCTGTGCAGACAGCAAATCAGGAGCTTCCTGGTTGCTGATATTTTGAAATTTAAATCAGGAAATGTCTGATCAAAGAATAAGTAAAGAAGAACGTATCTCTTAACAATTTTACCAATTTTACCATTTAGGTTCTTCTCTTCTCTGGAGTCTCTTAGAGTAGGTTAGGTCTGTGTGGCCTGCCTTCGCTGGTTCCTTTGTTTCCTTCATGTTCTAGTCAGCTGCTCGGCAGCACTGTTTTAGTCTTTTCAACATGTATTGAGTGTAGGGAGCCTTCCTTTTAGGCCCCTTTTCATCTGCTCCCTTTGTGGTTATCCTTCGGGATTAACTTTTAGATTCCCCTGGTCCACAATTCTCCCCGTTTCCTTGACACCTGGGTCTGCCGTGTCACTTTAAACGTTGCCGCCACAAGGGATTGTGGGACGGCATTATCTCCTTTCCTTTGGTTAAAGGATGGGCCAGTGTTCCCTATGCTAAAGGAGATAAGGAAGGAAGAACTGAAGCACCTTTTCCTTAGCATTTAGAGAAGTCGACCAGCTTTTATCGGGCTGACACTTACTGTAGATATTCTAGGTCATTTCACTCAGTTAGGAACTTTCCTTATCAAAAAAACACCATTCAGAAAGCAGAAAGTTTGTATTATAATTGATGAAAGAACAAGCCTCCGTCACACAGTGAGTGATGTGTTTGGGGGTTTCCAGTGTGTTAAACGTAACAGAAGAGAGAAACTTCATCAGCAGCACCATGTGAGTGATTGACAGTAAATACCACAGTGCAGGATGAGACATGCTGGCGTCCCCTGGCTGCTTCTAATGTTGCCTTACTGGCTCACTGGAAGCCACACATATTGAATGTTGGAAGCCTCACTAACGGAGAGAGCAATCCATCACGTTAGTCTTCATCTTCTGATTTAACAGCCTCCCGCTGCTTCTCAGGCAGTAACCGAGAGGAGTTCCAGGAACCAGAGCTGCTGGAAAATGTCGACTAATGTAGTTTGTATTGGAACTGATGGCTGTAAACCGCTCCACGGTTAGTTTATTGGATCCTAATTTGGAAATTGGCCATTTTGTGCACAGTTGTGCTCGGAATCCAATAAGGACGTCACACCTTCTGCAGCGTGCTTCAACTTTCTCTTTCTCACCACTCGGCCCCGTGATGAGGATCGGTCCGCTGGAACTAAACTGTAAAATTCTGAAGTAGACGGAGTCCACCAATCAGTTCTGATCAACTAGCCCAGGGGTCAGCAACCTGCGTCTCTTCAGCCCCTCTCCAGTGGCCACATTGAGGAAAAAAAAAATAATCTGAGATCTGAGAAAGTTCTGACTTTATTCTCGTAATATTATGACTTTTTTTCTGGTAAAGTTATGACTTTATTCTCGTAATATTACGACTTTTTTCTCGTCAAGTTCTGATTTTATTCTCGTAATATTACAACTTTTTTTCTCGTAAAGTTATGACTTTATTCTTGTAATATTATGACTTTATTCTGTAAATCGCAGATTTTTTTCCATTAATGTGGCCCTAATATTCCTTAGCACATTTGCACTGGGGCCCTCACTGCATTAGACTTACAGTATATACTATATACTTAGACTATAAGAGACTTAGACTATTTTTTTTCTTTTGATAGTAAAGGTTGCTGACCTATCACTTATGATAACATCATACTCAGAAAGGTAATGACTAAGATCTGAGAACGCAGTGAATAGGTCCAACATGGCAGTCAGAGAAACCCCTCACATGACCAAACTTATATGGTTAAAGTATGACTTTTAATGTCCGCTGTAAACATTCCGACATTCAGTGGTTTACAGACCCACTTCTCGCTTGACCTTTGACCTACTGCGCTTATTGTGCATATTCATTTGTGTAATGAGGGATTATTTCAGGTGTTTGACCTCAAAATGAAGTGGTTTAGATCATGTGGGGTAAACTGTTGGTTTGTTTCCAACCTGTTGGACCCAGGGTGAACACATTGTTATCATATCATCAGGTGGTCGGACAAGCCAAAAATAAAACTCAAGTTGTATAAAAACATAGTTTCCAGGCTGTTTTAACAGATGATTTATGAATCCAATTTGCAGGAAAATGAGGGGAAAAGTGTGTTAATGCACAGAGAACACACTGAAGTTGGAATGCAGTCAGACAGCCTTTCACACCGGGCTTCACATTAACTACAATGTAAACCCATCCATGGCAACAGTAAACGCTCAGGGAAAGTGCTGTGGTGACGTAGTTTAAAGAGGGGGGGGAGCGTTAAGTTTCACTTTACAATCAGCTGTTGGTTCGTGTCCCGTGTTCACAACGTCAAGTCACATTTTCACTGTACAAACGTTGTAGTTTTAAGCCCAACCGTGTTGTTTTTTCCTAAACCTAACTGTAGTGGTTCTGTCGCCTGATGCTAAGCGAGCGTTTTTTGTTTAATTCACAACATTTAGCACGTTTTTACTGCGACCGAAAGTATCTGTCTCTTTAGCTGCTAAATGTTCACCGGCTATCTCTGAACTGTGTCTGTGTGCTTTTCGCTGCTGAGCAGTGAACAGTGGTTTGTCACTGAAAACAGCTCAATATGCGGAGAAATACACACAGCCCCGTATTCAGAAATTGCGCATTTGAAACAAGCCGTTAGGATTTCTGTCCATTTGTGATGTCACAAATGTACAATATTTAGACCATTACACGGTTTTAAACATTCTAAATGTGTCCCAGTTTATTTCCTGTTGCAGTGGGTGTGAATAACATCAGCTGACAGGGAGTAAACATGGACCCAAACTGTTGCCTAGCAACGCAATTCCGTTGAAATGCACTAAAACGGAGCGTTTCAGACACAGGCAGGTATATTCAGGCAGACAGTATGAGGAAAATAAAGGTTTTTTTTCAACGTTGCAGTATGTAAACATGTTCTAGTAGAAACACAAAATGCAAGTATGATTCTGAAAATGAGCACGATATGGCACCTTTAATATTTCTGTGCAGATTGTTTCAGGAGCTCTGTGAAGTATTCAGATAAAGTGATCCACGGTGCTCAGATGATGCATAGAGGCTGTCCTCGGTGCTGCCTACAGGCCACATAGCTCCAGTGACCTTACTTCCATGTGGTTTTGGTGCAAGCGTGCTATAAGGCCCCGCACTGACATGGTGACGGATGGAGGCTCCAGCAGCGGGAACGGGAGGCCCCTCCGCTAACCGTCCCTCTCTGTCACCTTTGACCAACGCTTTCCTCCAACTTAAACACCGTCACAAAGCCGGGACTCAGCAGCCCGGAGAGGAGGGGAGGCTCAGGTTAGCCAAAGCTAACAGCACAGGTAGGGTTTCAAGAAGGACGAGCAGAAACATCAACACAAATGAGCCCAAAGTTCCAGCACATGATATCATGGCAGGATGTTCCATTAAATCATCTGTGGGATCAGATAGAAGATAGATAGTCAGCCTCAGTATCCGACCTCCTTCCCTTCAGGCCGTCCTGTGGTTCTAATGTGTCTAACCCGTTGTTGTTATGCCGTGTGTGTTTGTCTGTGCATGCTTTTTTCCAGTGAGTGTGTGTCTAGACTGCATGCTGTGCATCTGTGAGTCAATGTTGATGAAAGGGCTTTGAAGTTTACCTTTAGCCCCCGCACCCCCCCACCCCCCTGTCTTTACAGTCAGAGACGGAGAGCATGCAAACAGCAGTTCAACACAGTTTATGGGTGAACTATGTGGCACGGTGCTAGAGAAGATAAGATACATCTTTAAAGGTCCAATATCCTGCTCATTTTCAGGTTCATACTTGTATTTTGTGTTTCTACTAGAACATGTTTACATGCTGTAATGTTGAAAAAAATACTTTATTTCTCTCATACTGTCTGCCTGAATATACCTGTATTCACCCTCTGTCTGAAACGCTCCGTTTTAGCGCGTTTCAACGGAATGCAACGGAAATGCGTTGCTAGGCAACAGTTTGGGTCCTGTTTACTTCCTGTCAGCTGATGTCATTAACATACACTGCAACAGGAAATAAACTGGACTTTTTTTCTCTTAAACCTATGACTATATTTTCATAATATTACGACTTTTTTCTGTTAATATTACGACTTTATTCTCTAAATCTCAGATCTATTTGTTTTCCTCAATGTGGCCCTAATACTCCGTCGTACCATAGACCTACAACAATGATAAATAAAAATGAAAATGTAAACAAAAAACAGTTATTCATTTCCATTTTTAAAAATCCACAGGGAGCCACTGGAGAGGAGCTAAAGAGAGCTGCAGGTTGTGACCCCTGGTTTATATGAATCATCTAATATATCAACACTAACCAAGCGTTGTCAGCAGCACCAGAGTGTGTGTGTGGCTGTATTAAAGTATCATATAACTACTGAAAGTCTCTCCAACCTCTCCAGTCCTCTCTCTACATCTTGAGGCTCCTCCTGTTGCGCAGAAGCTGCTTCACTCATTCCTGACTGGAGGTCCACGGAGCGCACTGGCTTCAGGAGTTACACCCAAACTCCACTTTTAAAGTCTGTGTTCACGGTGTTTTCACAGTTTGCAACACAAACTTTGTTCCGTTTTTTTGTTCTACTTTTAATTCAGCTGCGCCAAAGTTTCTGGACGTTGAAATGGAATATGAGGAGTTCCCCAGAGAGAGGCTATCCACACTTTGAGGTGAGAGCATTTATGTTTCTTTATTTACAAGGATTTCAGCTGAAGTTATGAAATATTTATGGAGCACTTTGGCGCTGCAGCGCGCTGTGCGTAATGTGCCGCAGCTCATCCATGGAGACAGTGATGGAGACAGAGAGTCACCCACCAAACTGGAGACAAACTCGGATCAGCGCTCCAGCAAAAGTTTCACCTCTGACGGACTGGTTTTTATTCCAGTTCCACTTTTTTTTCACAAGAATGGGAATAAAATACTTTTATACACTAGTATACATTCTCCATCGCATGTTGCCTTGAAAAGTGTTTCTTAAAGGTCCCATATTGTAAAAAGTGAGACTTTCATGTCTTTTATATTATAAAGCAGGTTTAGGTGCTTTATAAATACTGTTAAACTATCAAAACGCTCAATATACGGAGAAATACACACAGCCCGTATTCAGAAATTGTGCCGTTAGGATTTCTGTCCATTTGTGATGTCACAAATATACAATATATATAGACCATTACACGGTTTTCAACGTAAACATTCTAAATGTGTCCCAGTTTATTTCCTGTTGCGGTGTATGTGAATGACATCAGCTGACAGGAAGTAAACATGGACCCAAGCTGTTGCCTAGCAACGCAATTCCATTGCAATTCCGTTGAAATGCACTAAAACGGAGCGTTTCAGACAGAGGGTGAATACAGGTATATTCAGACAGACAGTATGAGGAAAATAAAGTGTTTTTTTTAACATTACAGCATGTAAACATGTTCTAGAAGAAACACAAAATACAAGTACGAACCTGAAAATGAGCACGATATGGGACCTTTAAAACGGGATCTATAATAATAACATAACATAATAATAATAATATTATTACTGTTATTGTAGCTATTACCCAGGCAGCTGCAGTGACTACTCCTCCCTTGGATGAAGATGGACCCCCCCGCCATGTGCGTCCTCCAGACCCTGCTGGTGCTGATGGTCTTGCCCCCTGTAGTCCCAGTCCCCTCCTGCCCCCGGCCATGCTCCTGCCCACAGCCCGCCGAGCTCCACTGCACCTTCCGCTCCCTCCTCACCATCCCAGCTGCCGTGTCTATTCACGTGGAGCGCATGAATCTGGGGTCAGTCCGTCCTCAGCATTATGACTTGGCATGTTAGTTTGGATTAATGCAGTATATAAGACACTCTGGTGCTGTTGTTTCAGGTTCAACAGCATTAATAAGATTACAGACCGATCGCTGGCTGGTCTGAGGAAGCTGGAGCTGCTGATGGTCCATGGGAACGACATCCACAGTCTACCTCAGGGAGTGTTCAGGGATCTTACTTCACTACAGGTACACCGGCAAGACACAATGAGAAACTTTAAGGTCTCATTCTTGTTAATTTTTTTACCAGATAATGGTATTTACAGCTCAGATGGACCATAATATCTTTACTAAATGTCCCTTAGGAGTCTCCAAATGGCCTTTTTTTTGGATGTCCACCTACAAAACCGTAGAAAACGACGTAGAATGCTAAACTAGTGCTATCATCACCACATTTGAAACAGGGTGTGTCCAGCTTTGTGACTATGGTTCCGTCGTGTTTCTAGGCTGACCAGGTACAGCTAACACAGCACATCTTTTCATTTAAAAAAAAGAAAACATAGGTGAGGAAAGAAACATGCTTGCCACATTCATGCCTCTCCAGATTTGGTTCTGTGTCCCTAAACTCCAAAAAGTTATCTTTTCAGAGGAGACCAGGATCCTGATTTTAGTTGAAAGGGTTCAAGAATGTGTCTCCTATACCTTCTTTCATGCTCATGCTACTACTGACTTTGACTTTTCTTTTACTTTTATTGTTTAAATACCAAAAATAAACCTGGACCTGGACTTCTCCCTCAATTCTAAAAAAGATAAATGTCTCAAAATATCCTTCAGAGAAATAGTACAACCCATGCTGTAAAAATGACTTTCACTTTTGTTATACCAATTTCATATATAGAGTAAAATCCGGCTGCATCATTACATGAAATAGTTGTTTAAGATGTCTGTCCTGTTCAGCATAACGTGCCTCATCTTAGGAACATCTTGTCTTGGTGGTGTGGCAGGTTAAAGAGCTTCATAATGTCATAATTACTGATGATGACTCGCTGGTTTAGATGCTGAAGATGAGCTACAACAAGCTGAAGGAGATCGACAGAGACACCCTTCAGGGGCTGTGGGCCTTGGCCAGGTTACACCTGGACCACAACCGACTGGAGTTCATCCACCCGGACGCCTTCCAGGGCCTCACCTCCCTGCGCATGCTGCAGCTGGAAGGCAACCGGCTTCAGCAGCTGCATCCGGCCTCCTTCGCCACCTTCACTCTGATGGGCCACTTCCACGTCTCCACTCTGAGGCACCTCTATCTGTCGGACAACAGGCTGACGTCGCTGCCCTCCGGAGTGGTGGCGGCCATGCCTCAGCTGGAGAACCTGTACCTCCACGGGAACCCGTGGACATGCGACTGCAACATGAAGTGGCTCCGTGACTGGGATAAAACCTCTCCAGGTCAGACCTTTCTTTAGTCTAGTAACCTGATCTGTCTATCTTGCTTCAAGGTCTTATTTGACAGCTTGGTTGTTTTTGTCTCCAGGTGTCTTGAAGTGTAAAAAGGACAGAGCTCTTCCCGGAGGACAGCTGTGTCCCATGTGCTCCTCTCCCAGGCACCTCCAGAAGGCGGAGCTCCAGGCTGCGGAGAACCTGGTCTGCAGCAGCCCCGTCATCAGCTCCCCTCACAGGACACCCCCACCTGATGACGTCCAGAGTGAGGTCATGACCGCGGAGGACTTCGGCGAACCGTTTGGAAACATCTCCCTGGGCCTGTCGGACGAGCATGGGAATCAGGTGGATCTGGAGTGTGGTATTGGCGAGCCAAGAGAGCTTACCAAGATCAACTGGGAGCAGGTCGACCAGCTCCAGCTGGCCTCCAACATCACTTTGTCGGTGGATCTTGAATGCCCTGTTGATAGAGAAAAGTATGAGCAACTGTGGAGGCTAATCGCGTACTACAGCAGTGTGCCAGCCCACTTACAAAGGGGGACTATGCTCAGAAAAGAGCCTCATCCAACCTACGTGTACAGACAGGACTCGGAGAAGGATGCCCAGTACTTCACAGGTGTTAAAGTTAATATCATGGCCCAGCCGGAATGGCTGATGCAGACATCTGCAGACCTTCAGCTGAACAGACTTCAGTCATCAGCAAAGATGGTAAAACTGACCCTGAGCACGGACTTCTCAGAGACGGTGGAGACGGAGCTGGTGCGGAGACAGAGGAGGACGTGGGTCATGATCGAGTCGACAAACACGACGCGCAAAGTGCTGAGCTCTATCCTGGGAAGTCCGAGTGAAATGCACTGTAACGTGCTCAGTTCCGGCCAACCGGTCATCCACTGGATGCTGCCAGACGGCTCTAAGGTGGAGGCACCGCACAGCAGTCCAGACAATAGGGTGTCTGTGTCCAGTGACGGGCGGCTGGTCATTAAAGCTGTCAGCCACACAGACACTGGAATTTACTACTGCATTGCTAAGGTTCACGGAGACCTTGCTGTCATGCCATTCCATCTGACGGTGCAGGAATCCTCTAGCCCTGCCCCAGGGGAGGACGCCTCAATCGCACCGATCGAGGGATTTGCAGGCAGCGCCATTTCTCTGCCCTGCACGGCGTCCGGTTCTCCTGATGCCGAAATCAACTGGATTCTACCAAACGGCAACATCGTTAGTTTCCAAGCCAACTCCTCTAGAGCGTTGGTCTATTCCAACGGCACGCTACATATCCCACAGGCTCAGTTACCGGACAGTGGTCATTATAAATGCATCGCCATTAATCAGCACGGTGTGGATACGCTGGCCACGAAAGTCAATTTCGCCCGGCGCAAAGGGCTCATAAGGCCTTTGAGGAAGTTTCCAGCAAGACCTCAGTCGGCGTCCGGGGTGAGCACTCAGATTAAAGTCCCCACAGAGGATACGGAGGAGGCCTCAGGGGGCGGTGAGGTGACTCAGGTGGAGGCTCCGATGAGAAGGAGAGTTCCAGGAGGCGTGGCCCCCGGAAGGAGGGGCGTCCATCCGTCAAGGGGTGGTTGGCGGAGGCCGCCGGTGCTTCGAAAACCGACGGGATCGCGCGTTGAAGACAGGAAGAACACAGTGGAGGGCAGAAGGAAGATTAATGTGTCAAAGGGTAAAATAGACCCAGAGAAATGGGCGGATATTTTGGCTAAGATTAGGGATCGAAATGCTCAGACTGCTGCGACACCGCTCCCAGTTCAGCATACAACAGAGAGGATACTGACAGAGCAGACGACACAGTCACAAGAGACTATAGAGGGATCATCAGACGGCACGACTTACTTCACAACTCCACACACGCAATATACACAAATGAATGAACACAATACACAAGGCACTCATGTGACATCTGATAGCTACACCACACATACTACACGCGATATGACATCAAACAGCATACATGTTGCAGCAGAGCCTACATACAATGTACAGCACACAACCCAGGATATGAACTTGGATATACACACAACTTCAAACAGTGTATTTTTCCTCCCACAGCAGCAGACCACATCTGTTCCTCTACACGCTGTCACTTTCTGGCAGGCCAACACAAACACCGCAAGCAGCAGCACTACATTTTCTCTACGAGAGAACCACAGCACAAATACAGATGTTGACGGAGTCAAAACAGCTGATGTATCCAAGGCATCGGAGAGGAGCGAGGATACAGACAGACCGAATGTTGCTGCCAGCTCTAATAATGACAGAGAACTCTCTTCGAGGGGAAGTCAAATTATCCCTTCGGTCGACCCAAATGAATCGGAGACGAGCCAAGAGGAAAATGGAAAATATCTCAGCGCGACTGCCTCGACTTTGCAGTCACAGTCAGAGGACACAACACTTGATTTGCGATCTCAAGCAATGCTCACAACAGTATCTCCGACAACTACAAGACGGAGGGGGTCTGGAGGACGATCGCAGCCACGGCAACCCAACTCCAGGAGGAGGAACGGGGGTCGTCGGAGAAAGACGAACAAAAGGAAACAAAAGCAGTTTATGACCACAACACCTGCAGGTGCTCCCCTAGCAACAGTCAGGACCACCACCTCTACACAGCTAAAAATAGAACCATTAGAAGTTACAACAGCCAAATTCAATACCACTGTTCCATTCAGCGGCAGCCAAGCGGCGTCATCAGGCAGACTGAGTCATGAAGAAAGCACAGTCTCGGGGCATGACGACGAGGCCGCGACCAAACTCTCCTCACTACCAACTTCTTCTCCCTCCCAAACAAACCGCAGCCATCTACCGCTGGCCAAACCACTGTTCCAAAGCACATCAGCGGCACCATCATTTCCAACAGCCTCTCCAGGAGTGGGTCACGGAAAGACAAGTTCTCAAACAGCCTTGAGAATCTCTGAGAGTGCGTCTCCTCCAGAGCGCCTGGATGTGCTCACATCAATCACTCGGCAGGGGTTTACGGGCAGCCCTCTTCCACCTGTTCAACCCTCAGAGGAGACACAACGGGCGAGCGTTACGGGAGACTTTGGACCGACGCCACGCTCTGACAATCCCTCTGGGGGTTTTCACACCGTAACACAAGAGCAAACAGATGTCGGGCAGAATCAGTCAGACCATCAATACGCTCCCACGGAAAAAGGTGATGAGATGGTTTTGAAAGAGACTGACTTGTCACCGCTGCCATCCCCACTCGCCTCAGCTGCTTCCTTGATCGAGCATGAAATCAAGACGACCTCCGGATACACTTCAAGTGGCTTAATTACGACACTGAGCATGCTTTTTGAGGGCAGTTCGGACACAGAACTGGTCACCACAACAGTACCTGAAAGACCCTATCATAGTTCAGAGGTAGATCAGCATCTTAAAGAAACTGCAAACACAGGAAATGATGCTCCTTTTATCACCATAACAACACCCCCCTCTGCTACTTCATCGAGGCCTGATACTGCGATCCCATCTACAGCGGCGCCACATGTCACGCTACCCAAAACGTCTTCTACAGAGGCCGACACGGGCCCTTTATTGAGGGCCACCACTCCGGAGGCTCCCGGGATCAACGGCGTACCAGACAGCTACAGTCAAGGCCAACAAATCCAACCAGTCATCATAACACCAGAGCCTAGGAGAACACCAGACTTCCATCCTGCAACCCAGTCAACTGACCAAAAACTGTTCATTAGTACAAATCCAACGTCCCCAGCCCTCGAATTGAGCAGCGGGCAGACGATCAAGCCGACGGCCACCCCTGCCCCAACAATCCAAACCACTCCATCCAGAGAGGGACTTCTAACAAGCACTCAGGATGTGTCCACACAGCACCAGCTACCTGGACAGGGATCTATTCCAAGAGGGAAGCCAAGGATAACTAAGAGCAACGTCCAGACTGTCACAGTGGAAGCTGAAACAGATGCTCAGCTTCCCTGTGGGTCCGAGGGGGAGCCAAAGCCCTTCCTGTCGTGGACTAAAGTTGCCAGTGGTATGTATGACTCAACCTCATGACAACTCATGTCAAGCTTGTCACTTCCTTCTTTAAAAAGACTACAAAAAATGGCTATAATTATTAGTGTATTCACATACGGAAGAGACAAAAAATTGTTTTATTATTGCTTTATTTGAGAGTCCAATAAGCACAGTTATATTCAATTATTAATATAAATCATCAGCATTTTTCGTAGTAGTAGTACCATTAATGCTAATGATAATACCAAGTCATATGTGCAAATATGTATTTCACAGTGTGACAGTTTAAGATATAGTTACTTTGGGTTCAGATTCAGAGATAATAAGAGTGAACAATACAAACATAATATATTAGATGTACCGTGTTTGTTATACAACACAAAAGAGTTGAAATGTTGCTTCCTGCATGTCAAAATTAAGTACTCCCCTTGAGCTTGCTATACATTTCTTCGTAAGATATGGCACCCACACAAAACAAGGCAAAAGTCAGCATGGCTCACCGACCCTCGCTCACTGCTTGACCCCTACTAAAGTAGGGCCAAAGGTTTTGCCCTTTTGGAACTAATGGAAATAATGTGCATTAACTAAGTAACTAATGGGCACCCTGGACTTCTAACCCCCAAAAGGCACAACACTGTCAACCATCATACCAAATTTGAAGTTCCTAATTTAAATAGTTTTTCGAGTTCTGCTCCGGAAACGAGATTGAAGTCAAAAAAATCTGTTTTTGGGCAAAATTTTAAAAAATTTGGGCACCCCGACTACGTTATAATTATTGTATTTTTGCACATATACTACACCCATTTCACCTACACTATATTGTTTATTGTCTTGTCTACATTTAATACTGCTTTACACACATTTGAAATCTCTCTCTTTCCATTCATGCAGGGGCGAGTATTGCTCAGAACACCAGGGTCCAGAGGTTTGAGGTCCATCCCAATGGTACATTAATCATCAGGAACACACAGCCCATGGACGGGGGCCAGTACCTTTGCACAGTCCAGAACCAGTACGGCACGGACAAGATGGCGGCCAACCTCGTGGTCCTGTCTCAGCGTCCGCGAGTCCTCCAACCTCGGCACAGAGACATCGCCGTGCACCTCGGAGGCAAAGTCAATTTGGAGTGTAACGTGGAGGGGCACCCTACGCCTCGAGTCACATGGGTGCTCCCTAACCATGTCCACGTGGCTGCCGCCCCACTTGGCGTTGCCCCTCAGCAGCATGTGGCCGTCTCCAGTAACGGAACCCTCCGGATCAGCCAGGCCACGTACACAGACGGAGGGATTTATAAGTGCATCGGCAGCAGCACGGCCGGAGCCGACGCAGTCACAGTCCGCCTGTATGTCTCGGCGTTGCCGCCTGTGATTCAGCAGACGCAGCATGAGAACGCCACCCTCCCAGAGGGCAGCTCCGCCTACATCCACTGCACCGCCACAGGTGCCCCTCAGCCAGTCATACGCTGGATCACGCCCGATGGCGTACAGCTCACCGCTTCTCAGTTTGTCACCGGACGCAACCTCAGCGTCTTCCCCAACGGGACCCTGCACATACGGGGACTGGGTCTGGGGAACGCTGGGAGATACGAGTGCTCAGCCAGTAACGCGGTGGCGTCCAGCACGAGAACAGTGATCTTGAGCGTAAGGAGGAATCCGTCCTCTGCCAAGGCCAGCATCACGTTGTCGTCCCCCCAGAGAACAGATGTGATCTACGGCGGGAGGCTGCTGCTCAACTGTGTGGCAACAGGAGGGCGGGTCATCTGGAGGACACCCTCTAAGAAGCTGGTGGATGCTCAGTACAGGTAACAAATGCATGAATCAATTAAATGTTGTAATAAATGCATACATTTAATGTCCTCTGAATGCTATGGTTTCTATTATCTTCGCAGTTTTGACCCCAGGATCAAGGTGTTCCCCAATGGCACCATAACCGTTCATTCCGTGACCGACAAGGACAGCGGCGACTACCTGTGTGTGGCGCGCAACAAGATGGGCGATGACTACGTCGTGCTGCGGGTCGACGTGTTGACCAGGCCGGCCAAGATCGAGCAGAAGCAGCAGAGATCCAGTCAGGAGGTGGTGTACGGCGGGGACCTGAAGGTGGACTGCGTGGCCTCTGGTCTCCCAAACCCCGAGATCAGCTGGGCGCTGCCGGATGGCACCATGGTCAACCCGGTCAAACAAAGGGATAGTGTCAGCGGGGGGCGCAGTCGCAGGTATGAGCTGCTTAAAAATACCTCCACTGGTTCATTCAGAGGTGCTGAATCAAGTTGTAGTTTTGGGGCCATTGGAATGAATGAAAAAGGATGTATGAGTTTGGTTCATTGGAATGAATGAAATATGGTTATTACATCCACATCTCTTCATTCAGAACTTTTTTAAGAACTGATTTGACATGGAGATTCATTTCTGTTGGAAAACCAGTTTGACCTGCTCTCTCAAATTATATCATTTAAATCAAGTTGATGTATATCTATATAGCCCAATATCACAAATCTTTAACAGGGAGAAAAAGATATGGAAGAAACCTCAGGAAGAGCAACGGAGGAGGGATCCCTCTCTCAGGACAGACTGATGTGCATTAGATGTTGTGTGTGAAGAACAACCAACCAGTATATAACTACAGTATTGACAATCAAAATGATACATATATTTTAGGGATGTTAATAATTATCCGTTTAACCGTTAACCGACATTAAGCATTTTAACCGATTAACGCTATCGGTTAAAATCTTGTCTAATCTTGTCGGTTAACGGTTAATAATCGGTTAACGAGGGTCGGTTATCGGAATTGTTTTCAAAATTAGCATCCCTAACAAACACATATATGATGAAAATGGATCCAGGAGGATGTCAAGCAGCTTCTAGGTGTCGCAAACAATGAATGATTAATTCTTATCACTATTAGTGTCCATTAGTGTTCCTAAAAGACTCAAATATTTAGCTTTGTTAGTGTGTCTTATTTAACAAAACACCTGCAATTTATCAATTAAGACGTGTAAATATTAATTAGAAATGTCCATATAATTTATTGGAATATACTCTGTGCCACAGTGGCAGCTCACCACCTTAAGATTGATGACCACAGACTTCAAGAACCAATTTTAGCTGCTACAATACAAAAACCCCTTTGTATTTCAACAGCATTTATTGTTTCCTGCCATGACACATGGAGCATACTGTAAATACCACTTGTCAGTCTATTAAGGTTGGGCAACCAAACGTATTTTTTCCTGACACATAGCTGCCTGAACGCAGGAAAAAAAAAAGGGCTCACAGAGCATCAAATACCTTTGTTGTCATCTGCCTCAAAAGCCTTGAAGATGAATACAGAACCTACATTACTGGTATGCAAAGAGCTTCACTACCAGAGTTCATTCATGTGGATGTACAGTTCCATATAAAGGAAGCATTTTTTATTATTTGTGCTGAGTATATCCTCAATATCCATTGCATATACTCATATTACATTTCCATGAATGCACATAACTCTTAACTGATACTTCCCTCTCTCAACTGTATGTAGGTATGTGGTGTTTGACAACGGGACGCTGTACTTCAACCACGTCGGCATGCCAGAAGAAGGCGATTACACCTGCTACGCCGAGAACCAACTTGGCAAAGATGAGATGAAAGTTCGAGTCAAGGTCAAGGCTGCAACTTCCCCGCCACGAATCCAGGATAAAGACCAAAAGATGGTCAGGGTTTTCTACGGCGAGACCGTCACGCTGAGATGTAACGCCAAAGGGGAGCCGACGCCAGTCATCACGTGGATATCCCCGACAAACAGAGTGATCTCCCCTGCGTTAGACAAATACCAGATCCTGGATGACGGGACATTGGTGGTTCAAAAGGTCCAGCGTTTTGATGGAGGTAACTACACCTGCATGTCCAGAAACAACGCAGGACAAGACCATAAAGCCATGAGGCTGGAGGTCCTCGTAACATCTCCGGTGATTAACGGCTTAACGGGAAGCGCCAACGCCATCAAGGTGACCGCAGTCCCGGATCAGCGGAGGCTGGTGGACTGTGTGGCAAAGGGAACCCCCACCCCTCGCATCATGTGGGTTCTCCCAGGAAACGTGATCCTTCCCGCACCGTACTACAGCAACCGAATGACAGTGCACAAAAACGGTACCTTGGAAATCCGGTCGGCCAAGAGGACGGACTCCGGGCGGCTGGCTTGTATCGCTCGCAATGAGGGAGGGGAGGTCAGGCTGGAGGTCAACTTGGATGTGAGGGAGGTTGTCGAGAGGCTACAAATTAGTGGTCCCAAAACAGATAGCCTGTCGCTGACTGTGGGGAACGCCATGACTTTGAATTGCTCCTTTGAGGGCTCCACACTACCTCACGTCACTTGGATCTTACCCAACGGCACACCTTTGCATAGCGGTGCTCGGTTCTCGAAGTTTTACCACCAGCCCGGCGGCTCTTTGGTCATCAGCAACCCCTCTGTTGCCGAAGCCGGTATGTACCGTTGTCTGGGGCGTAATTCTCGAGGGCTCGTGGAGCGTATAGTCACGTTGTCGCCGGGGAGAAAGCCGGCGATCAACAACAGATACAACTCTCCAGTCAGCGTCGTGAATGGGGAAAGACTTTTGCTCCATTGTCTAACCAGTGGCGAACCTCTCAGACTGACATGGACACTACCCAGTGGGGTTGTCCTCAACAGGCCACAGAGAGCTGGACGATATGCTGTACTGCCGAATGGGACGCTTGCCATCCAACAAGTATCAGTCTATGATCGCGGCTCCTACGCTTGCCGAGCTGCAAACGAGTACGGCAGCTCTCAGCTTCCCGTATCAGTCATTGTGATTGCGTACCCGCCTCGAATTACCAACGGCCCTCCCTCTGTGACTTACGCCAAACGTGGAGTTGCCGTTCAGTTGAACTGCGTAGCAACTGGGATCCCAAGAGTGGAGGTAGCATGGGAAACTCCTGATAAAACCCGCTTGGCTGTCAGTGCACAGCCACGCCTTTTTGGAAACAAGTACCTCCATCCACAAGGTTCCCTCATCATCCAGAACCCGACACAAAGAGACGCCGGCGTCTATCGATGCACGGCGAGGAACGCCATCGGCTTAGACTCTAAAGCGACCGTTCTCAATGTGTTCTGAAGAATTTCACTGTTCATAATGGTCCATTGCCATACTGTATGCCCAAGCAACTGCCTAGTTAATAGCAACTAATGTTTTTAATGATCCAAATGTTGTAAAAACTGCTGTCACAATGATGAAATAATGAGTTTATTAAAACCTGCATTGGAGTTTTGAGTGTGTGCTGTATAGAGGCAAAACGTCATGGTTTACCATTTCCATCATTTTGGAATTATCAATGGGCCTCCCAATTTAAGTATTTAAATACTTTTAATAGCAATGTTTGCTAAAGAAATGCTAATCATGTGGGAAAGCAGACTACAATAATGCCTTGGTTTGACATAATCATCTGTTCCAGTTTGCCTATGTCGTTGTATTGCATCATTTTTATAGTTATTGCTCGTGGACAGTTGCTGTCATTATTTTTTGGATACCAGTTGTTGTGTTTATCTTTAGACTAATGACTTGTATAGTCCCTTTTGACAGTGCAGCATATCACCCTTTACAGAATGATTTACCAGTAATAATAAATAACTGTAAAATGATTTGCACCTCATCCTATAAGGTAATGGCACTGATGAGTAGTAGTAGTTACCTGATTGGCTCTACACAGGCCAAACACCATAATAAAGCCGTATTTAATTGAAATATATGGACATAATCTAAACTTCTGTATATTTCAAATTACTCAGGGAGATGGGGCACACAGGTGACCAACAGGTGTCTCTATATTCCTACCATACTAGGAAAAAAAAACACCAACCAGTCAGGTAAAGACTACTACTGCTCTTCTGTGCCATCCCCTCGTGGAGTCCTGATACTCGGTCACATAGCCCACGCCTCTTTGTCTACCACAGGGGTCGGCAACCTTTACTATCAAAAGAGACATTTTAGGCAAAAAAATCTGTCTGGAGCCGTAAAACATTTGAGCATTGTGATGAAGGTAACACAGTTTATAGTCTAGGTATATAGTATATACTATAAGTCTAATGCAGTGAGGGCCAAAGTGCAAATGTACTACGGAGTATTAGGGCCACATTGAGGGGAAAAACATCTGAGATTTCCAGGTCATAAATTTAGGAGAAAAAAAGTAGTAACATTACGAGAATAAAGTCATAACTTTACGAGAAAAAAGTCGTAATATTACGAGAATAAAGTCATGACTTTACGAGAAAAAAGTCGGAATATTACGAGAATAAAGTCACAACTTTATGAGAAAAAAGTCGTACTATTACGAGAATAAAGTCAGAAGTTTACGAGAAAAA
This sequence comes from Hozukius guyotensis, assembly GCA_916700995.1. Taxonomy (NCBI): domain Eukaryota; kingdom Metazoa; phylum Chordata; class Actinopteri; order Perciformes; family Sebastidae; genus Hozukius; species Hozukius guyotensis. The sequence continues at coordinate 33,022 of CAKALU010051264.1, read as the reverse complement.
AAGTCGTAATATTACAAGAATAAAGATATAACTTTACAAGAAAAAATCGTAATTTACGAGAATAAAGACATAACTTTACAAGAAAAAAGTCGGAATATTACGAGATTAAAGTCATAACTTTACGAGAAAAAACGCTGTAATATTACAAGAATAAAGACATAACTTTATGAGAAATAAAGTTGCAACAGCCTGCAAAATGCCATCAGAATGTGCCTCTATAAGCTCCACTCTAGGTGTTTCACTATGTCTCTCCGTAGTATCCTTAGCTGTATATGGACCTTTCATGACATAGTTTCTTCTGACAATGACAGATGTCAAGCTGTAAAGAATTGCATAACTTCTCATTTTATAACTAGGAAATATTGTTTAACTTAATTGCAGAATTAATTAAAAATATGTGTAATGTTGCTATAAAGATTTTTTTAAGGCAGATAACTTTTATATTTGACTCCAAATTTGAGTCAGTTGGTTTCTTGTGCCTTAAATCAAAGTCCATCTTAAGTGTGTGTTTCCATAAATGCACATATTTCAATAACAGTGGGCATCATATTTGAATCTGCCTCTGAAAAATGCTGATGCCGGTTATATGTCCTCATTTGTAAATTATTTGTCTTTGACAGACTGTGATGCAGAGCAATTTTCCCATATTTTAATAAAACATTTCCACCTGTTTCTACTAAGCTCAGAGTCTAAAACTTTTTTTTATTGCTGAGGCAGCGAAAGCAAAGATTGGAAAAATGATGACACAAGAATGTTTGCCACTGTACAATAAATGACATTCATAACTCAGAATAATGCTTTTGAATCAACTTAGAGATAGGAACATCCGCAACAAAAGCTTCAGGAAACATACAGATATTTGTGATTCAATACAAAATGATTCAGAAGTTTTTTGTTCAGCTGTCTTTAAAAAGCAGAGCACACATACAAATCTGTAAATACTCAATTCAGTATTTTGGATGAAGGAAGTAGGTCACCATTATCCCCGAAGACTAGAAAACTTGCAATCATCGCTCTGGGAATACAGCTGCAGTCTCGTCTTCCAGGAAGAAGAAACATCTGGATCCATGAGGAAATCCCCCATTAGTTCAGCAGCTTCGGCCTGAAAGAATCACACTTCAAATGTCCAGCGGTGGAAGAAATAAATCGACTTTATTCTCGTTACTGTAACAAAGTTGTTGTTTTTTGTGTAGTATTTTTACATATTAGTAATTTTACTTTTGCTAAAGCACTTTATGTCTTAATTATTGTTTTATCTGTTACAGAGTAAGAAAAAAATCACATAAAAGAAAGTCCTGATAAACTGTCTAAACTTACTTTCATGTACTAAAAACACACTGTCACCTGCCACTCAGCAGGCTGGTTAGGTTCATTATCTCTGAGCAGAGGCAGCTGTGGAGCCTAATTGTCCCTGATGAGGATCAGGTGGTTGAAGCCTATATCTACCCCTGGTTTCAGTGCTCAGATGCTGAATCATTGTCTCTTTGTCAGAGGTAGTGAATGTGCTGTCCTGTTTTTGCTCTATCTGTATAGGGGGTGTGTGAAACCATTTAGCTTCTTCTCTTCTCTGGAGTCTCTCAGAGTGGGTTAGGTCTGTGTGGCCTGCCTTCGCTGGTTCTTTTGTTTCATTTATGTTCTAGTCAGCTGCTCGGCATTGGTGTTTTAGTTTAAGTCTTTTCAAGTTTTATTGTGTGTAGGGAGCCTTCCTTTTAGCCCTGTTTTCATTTGCTGTTTCCCCTCTCCCTTTAAATCGCTTGTGATTTTAGTGGTTATCCTTCGGGATTAATTACGAGAATAAAGTCGTAATATTACGAGATTAAAGTCATAACTTTACAAGAAAAAAACAATAAAAAAATTACTACTTTATAATATTATGACTTCATTCTCATAATACTACGACTTTTTTTCTGGTAAACTTATGGCTTTATTTTCATAATATAACGACTTTTTTCTCGTAAACCTATGACTTTATTCTCGTAATATTATGACTTTATTCTCGTAATATTATGACTTTTTTCTCGTAAACCTATGACTTTATTCTTGAACTCTCAGATTTATTTTTTTTCCTCAATGTGGCCCTAATAGTCCTTTGTACCGTCGTACCATAGCCCTACAACAATGATAATTAAAAATGGTAATGTAAACAAAAACCAACATTCATTTCCATTTTTAAAAGTCTACAGGGAGCCACAGGAGAGGGGCTTTAGAGCCCCATGTGGCTCCGGAGTCGCAGGTTGCTGACCCCTGCTCTAGTGCATTTAGAGTGTTTATTGTTGTAGTACTGACCTGTAGCTTTATATTAAAGTTGCGCTTCCTGTTATAGAAAGTAAATTTAAGTTTGCCCGTCTCTCTCTATCCTGAGTACATTTTATTGTTACTCCCTCCATTCCCTGGACGATAAACGGGGAAACGTAACAATTGGGGGCTCGTCCGGGATTTGAACCCAGGACCTCTCAGAGAGGCTTAGTGGACTGGTTCTAGTGGGGACAGAGAGGCTTAGTGGACTGGTTATAGTGGGACAGAGAGGCTGAGTGGACTGGTTATAGTGGGACAGAGAGGCTGAGTGGACTGGTTATAGTGGGACAGAGAGGCTGAGTGGACTGGTTATAATGGGACAGAGGGGTTATATTATGCTTTTAGAATGAACGTGTATGAACGTTACTTCTACTTGAGTAGAGTATTCTGCTAGTCTTTCGTATACGTGGGCGTCTTTGTTAAGCCTGGCAGTAATCCCACCAGTCAGGGCTCTGGGGTTAACCAGCACTACACTCTGCTGCCTCATCTAACTTTAGTTTTTCTCCTCCTTGCTGATGAAATCAACATTTTCCACTCTGGGAGCTGATTAGGCTGCAGTGATGCATGTTTTTCCTCCTGTGGCTGAAGCAGCCCTGACAGCTAAACCAGATTGCTCACAGCGCTCCACGTCGCCGTGATCTCTGTCTTGCTTGTGACCCAGAACCTGCTTGAATACAGTTTGGGAAAGCCTCACATCTTGTGCCCACCTGTTTCCCCCTCGATGCGTGACTGTAGTTTGCTCTCATTACTGAAACAGACAGTCATCAGCATTAAGTAATGCCACGCTTTCGGATGTTTACGCTGGTCATGCACATTCCTGTGCTTATCTGCTCTGACTTAAGACGGTCTATTAAGGAAATTGACATCATAGGAAATTGAAAAAGAAGTGACTATTTAAGGGATTAGCGCTAATCAAGGCATATCTTCTGCTGAGAAGCTTCAGTGAGGGAACCTACTCTGATCACATGGCGCTGTGGCTGATTGACGAATCAAAGACAGTGCGAGGGAGCTCTGGCTGTGGAGAATTTGTGTCCTACAGCAACACCAGCAATACATCTGAACATCAAGGCACTTCATGCCTGAGCAACAGAGAAAGTGAATTTGAAGGAGAGTTGAAAGGAGTGCTCCATCAGAAGGCGTTGGCCTCTTTCTTCAGTGCACGCTGCAGACTCCTCGGTAATGAAAGCAGCACTGAGCTAACACCTTTCTTCCTCTGTGGCTGCTGCGATGTCGACAACATTTTCATCAGGCTCAGATTTAAACACTTAAAGTGTGCATGTGTGATATATTGCTGTCTTTGTGAATGCTTGCGTTCATATAAATCATACGATCATCAGTCTCAGTTGCTAAATTGAAAAGAGGTGACACAGCATTTTGAGGCCTTGATGGTATTTTGTGGTAAAGTCTGATTGCTGAGAGTTCAATCTATCACATGAGAAGTATCTTCACACCACCAAATACAGTGATGTTATCAGCTAGGGATGCACCGATATGGATACCAGTATCGATACCGTGCTCATGTAGTCGTACTCGCAAAACGTCTCCGATACAACGGCACCGATACCACTTTACAGCAGCGTGACGTTAACCTCTCGTCACCATCTTTTGGGTCTTATCGCACGCGCTGAAGCTCCACCTCCCCACTTTCATCGCGCCACGGGGTTTTGCTTGCACCTTCTGACTCACGCGTGCGTTAGAGTCCTTGGTCCGCGTTTCAGGACGGGTCGGGTGGATTACAGACATCGCCGCAGACCCCTGGCGCCTTTTACGTAGGCCGAGCACCGCCCATGGGGCACGACGCGGTTGGGACGCACTAAGGAAAGTCCGGGTAGCCCCTTCACCCCGAGTCTTTCCAAGCCGACCTAGAGCCGGTCGCGGCGCACCGCCTCGTATGCGGGACTCCCCAGCCTGCCGTGTGTCGCTTACACCCTCCAGCTGGCTGTTAACGAGGGTCTTTTGGCACAGAGAAGTACTCGTATCGGTACTCAGTATCAGCGAGTACCCAAATGTAAGTACTTGTACTCGGTCTGAAAAATAGTGGTATCGGTGCATCCCTATTATCAGCGGTTATCACTATCATTCTAATGCTTCACACGGGCCAAACTGCACCTGCTACCACGTTGTGAAAGTGAAAGGTAAACTTAACGTTGTGAATTGAAACAAAACAACTTTAGGTTTAGGCAACAAAACGACTTGGTTAGGTTCAGGATTAGATCATGGTTTGGGTCAGAATAAGTAGCCTACGTTTGGTACGTAATTTACGTAGGTGGCATTAGTTAAAGAAAGGGTCGACGATGTTGGAAAGCTAGCATAATTTGAAAGTAGCAGCGCTTCAGGAGCTCCGTCTAAGGGTAGAGTACAAGCAGGGAGGCAGGGAGGCATCTGATTGGTTCTTTCCAAGCGGACCTCGAGGCAGTGATTGGTAGACGTTTTTGCAGGATCACAGCAGCTACAGATGACGGCTCTTTTCCGGTCCTTTTCCAGAGCTCATCAGTAATGGATCATTGTCGGGGTCTAAAGACCATTTCAACCAATATATCAAATAGTGTAGACCGGAGAACATCGTCAACCCTGCCTTTAAGTACGCAAGTTATGTGAATACAGCTTCACAGTCGGGTGCGGACCAAAACAACCGGACAGAGACCTTGTTGAAGAAGTGGTTTTGGTCCTCGATCCAACCCAACTGGAGGAAGCATTGCACCTTTTTTTTTATTAAACCAGCTCCCGTATCCAGCTGTGCTTTGAACGGTGCGTCATGGTTTTGTGCTTTTTAAGAACCGTGGTCACATATGTAAAAAGATAATGTTTATTAGAGGCTTAACACAACCCACAACAGTTTGTTTCTTCGATGTTAATGTCAACGAACTGTATTTGACCCGCTGCTTTGCTTGAACCGTATAACAGATCCAAAGATTCTCTCAGGTTCCAGCAGCTGTGCAGAAAGCTTTGGACCTTTGGATCATCTCCCGCTCTGGGAATTAGTGTGTAAGTCTACAGCAGATGTGAACATGTCTGCAGGCCAACATGCGGCTGAATGTTGTTTAATTTATTCGGCCTGGATAGATAGAGAGGATTCACTGTATCGGTATGTAATTTACAAGTTCTGGATGTCAGCAGCAGAAACACAAACTGAAATCCTCTTTTACGAGCTCTCTGAAAAATGTATCTTAACAAGTCATGAGGTCAGGAAGTTGACCTTGAATGTTCCAGATAATGCATCTGTCCATTAAATAGAGTGCTTACTTTCTAATTGTGGGGAACTGGTTTTGGTTTGTGGCCCAGTTTCAATCAGCAGCCTGCCACTGCAAGGACAAACTCCACCCAGCTGCTGCGCCCCATCAGACTAGAAACCCTCCACAGCTGACTGTCATTTACTCTCGCAAATCCCCAATTAGCCTGATCGCAAAAAAAAAATTGTGGTTCATTAGAATCTGAAGTTGAACCGCTGATCAAATTAGCCGAGCGGCTTTGAGCATGAATCAAAATAGTCGTGCGACGGCTCCCGCACAAGATGAGCGGAGGAGGCGGTTCAAAGCTGTTAACCCCAAAAACATATGGAGGTGCTTAGGATTCTCCGACAGCTCACATTTCGTTCTCGTCCCCATTGCGTATCTGAAGGCAGCTTATATAACAGCTGACTTGCATAGACGTGCAGCCTACACCTGCACACACACATTTTCCTCTTTTCTCTCTCAGCCTCATTCACAATCATCTCCGAATCACAAGCACTCCATCAAGCAGAAAGCTGTGTACTCATCAAGCCACAGATGAGTTCCAGATGGGGACATTATCAAGACTATTTGTTCATCTAAACTCACTAGAAGAGGTGGGAGAGGGGGAAGCACTTTAGTTGAAAATACAGAATAAACAAGCAAAGGGGGAGAGATGGGGAATAGAAGTCAGGAGCTCCGCCAATCCAGACCGAACGGTGCTCCGAGCTCCTGGTTATGGTTTCATCCCACCTTGAGATTTGCGTTGATGTACCCCACAAAGGTGGCATTTCTTGGAAGCACATGTGGGTGTCAGCCCCACACTGTCAAAACAAACAGACTGGGTCAGTGTGGTGAAATTCTTTATGGGGTCAGTGTGGTGTCAGTGCTGGTTACGTAAGGGAGGCTGAGGCTCTCGCTGAGTTTTAAAGATTACATTCAAACAAACAGCAGATTTTCTTTGTGGTGAAGTTCCCCTCAGGATGATCCTCTGACTTCTAGCGCCATCATCAGGTCAATATGTCCAATACTTTGGTTTATGACCAAATACCTGCAGAACTAATGACATCCATCAGCCTCAGCTGGACTCAGCTAATTAGTAAATGTTAGCATGCTAACACGTTAAAATGACATGGCTAATATGATACCTGCTAAACATCAGCATGTTAGCATTGTCAGTGCGAGCATTCAGCTCAAATCACCACTGCACCAGCTGATTGAATATTGTGCGATTCACCAATCAGCGGTTATCAGCCTCATAGATATGGGTTAGAAGGTGCCTGCTACACCTACTAGTAGGTTCAGAAGGCCGTATGGTCATTTATTCACATGGTTGATCACCGATACGAACACAAGAAGACGACGCCAATGTCGGGAGGAGGTTAAGGTGGATGGATAAGTCAAATAACCTCGGAGACTGCTGTTCATGTCCCGTGTGAGAAGTCAACGTTGACTTATTTCAGCCTACTTTCGTTACGTAACAAACCGTTATTTTAACCCAAACCACGATCTTTCCCTAAATCAACCAAGTAGTTTTGTTACCTAAACCAAAAGTTTGTTTTTATCAATTCACAACGTGAAGTTTCACAACGTGGTAGGTGCAGTTTGGCCCCGTCAGAAGTATTAGAATGGTAGTGATGGCCTTTGATATCGCCCATTCAATTTGTGGTCACCCAATTTGAATGTTATCAGACTAACATTCAAATTGAGTGACAACTGAGCCAACGTACAGCCTCGCAGAGCCTCTAGCATGGCAGCAGAGACTTCAGGCTGCAGTCTCGTCGATTCATGTGTATCAGTTTACCAGAAACCTGGTTTCAAACTGCTAATTCAACATGCAAGTTCAACAGTGTTCTCCCATCATGCAACACTGTGGGGACATCCACTAAATGCAAGTTTGAATCATTTCATTCTTCATTCTTTCGGGGACAAAACTATTTCACCTCTAAATAAAACATTTGGTGTCTGAATGATTCTGTTTTTATCTCCGGTAGAATAGTTCTTATTGAAGGAAAGAATAAAATCATCATTATAACAGTTGATTTAAAGGTCCCATATTGTAAAAAGTGAGATTTTCAGGCCTTTTCCATTATAAAGCAGGTTTAAGTGCTACGTATATAAACACTGTTAAACTATCAAAACGCTCAATATGAGAATATAAGACCTACAACAATGATAAATGAAAATGTAAACAAAAGGAGAGGGGCTGAAGAGAAGCAGGTTGCTGACCCCTGGTCTATGTCATTGTTGACACAATTACCACTGAGGGGCTGACATGACGGACTTCTCCCAGTTAACAGGTTATATTTATGCTAAATCACACACAACACAATGCAGGAGTAGACCCCAGTCTGCCAGCTCATCATTACAGGAACTGATTAATACACATCCAACCTGAGAAAACAGCCCCCACAGACACAGACATTGCCGTTCCTTCTGCTGTTGGTTAACCTGGCTTAGAAGCCGCCTTTACCAGCGTTATTTCAGGAAGCGTCCGCTCTGCAGGGACTGATGCTCTTTCTGATTCCTTTTGCCTTTTCAGAGCTTAATGAATGAGGCGGTCAAGGGAAACCAGCAGCTTATCCCAGATCGGTGCTCGCACTTTAATCTTGATGAATCGGAGTCAAGCGGGAGCCACTCATCCGAGAGCAGCGATGTGCCAGGTTGCCTTTCAAAGCAATCATCATAAGGCCTTTTCTTTCTGGCGGCACAGCACGGCACAGCGTCGGCCTGGCCCGGCCTCACCTCCTGCCATTCACTCTGTATTCAGCACACTATCTTTCCTTCACTGTGCCACAACATTATGAGAGGAATGCCTATGAAATGACATGCACCATGTGCCCGGTGGATAAGGATCACACAGCATACTGTTGACTGCAGTCAGACATCTATTAATCTGCCTCCCTGCTTCTCTGATTGGCTGCCATGATGGAGAGTTCTCATAGAAGAGCCACAGTGCCCCCTGGCGGAAGACTCAACATCTGTATCTGTGGATCTATGTGAACTCAAATGACACCAGGAAATAATGTATTTAGTTCAAAAAAAAAAAACAGTTGAAAAAGAAATTGAAAATATCACATACTTTATTGCCAACATGGATCCATTTTTACAGAGTGGAACATTCACAACTTGGAGAATCATTAACTTCAAGTTTTGCTTTTGTAATGCAGCATATTAAAAAATTATATTTGGTAATGCTTTATTTTAGGAATCCTATAATTTTCTGGAGGGTTTAATGGAAATAATGACGGAATAATCATGAGTTTCTAAGCATATTTTCAGAAGAAGTTCCTTATAAGAACTGTTCTTTAACTTATCTTATTAAAGGGTATTTTTCAACCTGGACCATATTAACAATCTGAGCCTGTCAGTGGCAAAAACCAGCTCTTATAGTGGATGTAACGTTACACCGATGCTCACTTAGGGTTAGGGTTACCGGTTTTGTCCCCATTATTTTGTCCAGCGCGTCGAACCAAGAAAATTTGTCTTTCTCCTTACCAGAACTTCCTGTTTTATTAAGTGCATCGCGCACTTTTATGTACTCCTGGCAAAGTTTTTTTTGCCTTAATGCGGCACTGTGCAGCCGACCTCAGAAACCCCATCTCCCGGAGCCGTTTGCTAAAGAGTGAGTCGATTTCGGTATTCTTGTGTGTTGTCGAAAGTTGCGAGCTTATACAATCATCTGACCAAATCTCTATGAGGCCCTGCACCTCCCCACGAGTCCACGTCCGTCCACGATTATTCATCTTGCTGCATGAAACGAAAGGCTTACAATCCTACCCATAATGCATAAGGTTTAGTCCAAAAAGGCGCAATGCTTTCTCCAGTTGGGCCGGATCGAGGTCGGATCGTGTTCTCACCACAAATTAATCGTAGCGCAGTTCGTTTGGAAGCGAACCGAGACCACCCCTTCAAGGAGGTCTCGGTTCGCTTGTTTTAGTGCTGCAACCGAGTGCGATTGCTGGGTTTACACCTGCCCAGACGAACCACACTGAGAGGGTAAACGCTCCAGGGTTCGATAAACAAAGGCTGACTAAAAGACTCTCTGGGTTACACTGGCGATTAATTGAGCTCTGTCTCCACTTTCCCCGTTATTATCAAATGAAATACTTTCCATGAGCCTTCCTTAGTACTGTCACATATCAGTTTCTCTCCAGGAAACAACCAGGAAACCATGGGACCTGTAAAATAAAGCCTTACTGAATGTTTCAACATCTTCTTCTTCCATGTCAGTGGTATCGTTCAGTATTTATTACTGCAGAGCACAAGCATTAGACATTACACTGTTTAAATATGAACTACTGCACAGGGAAGAACAAGAAGCAATGCAATCTTTTTGGTAGTGATATATTAGAGCTGAAAAAAAAAAACTAAAACTGAAATTAATTTATGTTGATTTGTATTTTATTTTATTAGTTTTTTTTTAACTAGTTTCAGTTTAGTTTTAGTCTTAAAGGATATTGTTTTTATTTAGTTTCAGTTTATGATACTGTAGGTTTATGCAACAGATAATCTAAATCCTGATATTGCATCAGAGGCTATAAATTAGGTATTACAAGAATGCATCGGAGCGTAAACAACAAAAGTGGATAAGAAATTCTGACATGGAGCCAAAGTAGACACGACAACTATTTACCTGGAGTACTTTAAAAATGTATGTTTAACACGATATAAATGTGCTTCATACTATATAGTTTAAACAAAAAAGATAAGACAGGTGATATTATCAACGGATCCCTATAGAGTGCCATAGTTAGCCACAGTTGTTTCTCAGTTAATCCAGAAAGCGGTCCAGCATCTTCTGGATGTTATGGAAGGCGTCTCTGCCCAGGTAGTCGGCCTGCCCGGCCTCCCACAGCCTGCGCTGCTCCAGCCGCTCCGCCTCTCTCTCTGCCTCCGCCTCTGCCTCCGTCTCTGTGTCTGCAGCCCTCTGCCGTGAGAATAACAAATGAGTCTTCAAAGGAAACAGCAGGCTGACTCTCAGCTCCTAGTTTTCATCTCTACACACAGACAGAATGTGCAGTTGAGCATTTAAACCGGCAGATTGTCATTATTCTTTCATGCCCGTCTCATGAACACGTTCAACCGACCTGTGTCTTATATTACCTGCAATATCATCTCTCTCAGCTCTGATCCGTGGAGAGTTTCAAGACCAACCAATTCATAATAAATGAATGCTTTATTAATGGTATAAATCATGCTTAATATGAGTTAATAGGACGCATTAACAAGAGAGCAGCTTTTGGATTATATTACAAATATTAAAAATAATGACATAATTGCAGACTTTTGATTGATTGACTTATAAATAGTTCTTAATCAGACAGAGATGCCTTCTTCCCTGAGACACACTCTTTTATTGTTTCAAAAACCTACGTACTGATCCATGTCCATTACCTTCAGTTACACCGCAGCACCGTGCTTCTTTTTCTCTCGTACACAGCACCGTCCTCATACGCGCTCTTACTTTGTAAATGGCAACTTCCGGTCGCAGAATATGAAAAAAAACGGGCGTTTTTTTTTTAGTTTCTGTCTTCTTGTGATTTTATTTTTTGTTTTTAGAAATAGAAAATGAAAATCAACCTGTTTTTTAAAGTTTAGTTCATCCCCTTTTTGACCCCGATAACGAAAACCGTCTTGTATTTCAATATTATTTTTTTGTATTTTAAAACAAAAATCAAATAACCACAAATTTTTTTTGTTTTTTAATATCCGTTTGTGAAAGGAAAATCGAATGACAAAAAGATACACTGACCCTTTTCACATCTTTTCAGTCATTATTTTCCAACATTTATTATGTGTTAAGAGTTTCCTTTACACGGCCTTTAACTAATGTGGGAGTGAGGTTTGGCTTAGAGGTCAGAAAGGAAACGGTTACGTACAGGATGTGGATGAGAGTCTGAGGAGTGAGCGCTGCCCTCCGACCCCTCTGATCCACAAGCTGGGTCCTGGATCTCCGTCCTCTCAGACGCTCTGGACTCTTCCTCCAATGTGTTATCTGCGTGGGAACACTACACACACCATAGTCATGTCAGCCGCTGCAGTACATGCCGCACACTGATGTTGTTAAAAGCGTGAAATACAGCAGCAGAGTGGAGGCTTGATAACACAGTTGATGTATGTTCCTGGCTGCTGTCATACTGGAGGCAGTGTGTCTGTACAAGCTTGTTCAATGCATCAAGTTGAAAGGAATTAAACAAATGACAGAAAGGCAATGAGGAGCTCAGAGGCCCGCACAGATAATAGACTCTGTGTTCTGTTGTTCCGCCGCAGTCAAGCACAAACACTCATACATTAACAGGAACGAACGAGAGGCACTCGAGCTGCCTAATAAGCCTCCATAATAATCACCGTGATATATTATAAACACGAGTGGCTATGCTAATAAGGTCATTCATTCAGCTAATTAACGGATTGATATTTCTAATGACTCCTTACTTCGCAGAAGATGTGTGACTTTAAATGAACTCTGTGTTTAAAAAGAGGGGGATTTTTTTTGCTTTCTTTTTGGAGCTAGCAGTTTCCCCCTGCTTCCAGTCTTTGTGCTAAGCTAGGCTAACATGACCCATCTCTGTACTGGATGCACACTTTCCAGTATGTCCTGATACGATACGTATCACGATACAATATCGTGATATCGTAAGCGAGGTGATTTTTTTTTTATCTAATTTTAGAATCATAAAGAATGCATAAAATCTGAGTAAAGTTTTGTTATGCAATCAGAACAGTGAAAATGAGTCTGCCACGGATCTTTGCATGTAAACTATTAAATAAAAAATCAACGCAGAGTTTTTGAGAATCATTATCGTATCGCACAACATAATATCGCGATACTCCGGTGTATCGATATTTTCTTACAGCCCTACTTTAACCCTCTGAGACCCACAATGGACCCGTTTTAGTCTTTCTTTAGGGGGGTACAGGGGGGTCTTTAGGGGGAGAACTGTAGATGTCACATAGAAGTGGTGAACATCATCTGAAAGCTGGGAACCTGAATATTAATTTGAGATGCTGCTCAGCACTGTGTGTCAAGTTGTTCTAGTCATTAATCAGAAATAAACACAAATTCATTAATTAAAATAAACAGTGAAAGCGTATAAGGGTTTCGAACATGATGATAGAAGTATATGATGGCCATCCCCATGCTCTATTATGTCTCATAAGTTGTTGTAGCAATTTTTGGGGTTGATACCATTTGTTACACAGATTTGGTGCTAAATTGAATCATTTTTTTACCACTGGAGAATTGAAAAAAAATGATCAATAATCCCTCCAAAATACCACATTAAGACACCAAGACCTTGAGGAACACCATAGAAAAAAAACTGCATGTTGTTTTTGCCCCAAACTGCATGTGATTATCATAAAATGGACATGTCTGTAAAGGGTAGAACCCATTTTCATCCACATATCTTACCTCTATCTCTGATCCGCTAAAATTTAGCCAGTTATTTAGCCTCCTTCCCGACATGGTAGCATGACATGGTTGGTACCTATACATTCCTTAGGTTTTATAGTTTCATATGATAGCTGTAGCTTCACTACTACACTTCTAGCCCTAAAACTGAACCTGTTAGAGCCTCTGAAAGACAGTAAAGTTGGTCGGGATTGCCCTCGGCCCCTGTGGGTCTCTTAGGGTTAAAGCAGCATTAGTTGATTTTTTTGGTCACTTTGGGACAAAAAGCTGTAAACACAACTATAGTGTTAGCAAACAGTTTCCTATCTACACATCATACACAGCAACATTCATCTGGAGTCGTGTTAGTCCAATAGTTACTCTCCTTTTAGCTCTGTTTGGGTCTCCACCCCCAAATATCTGTCTATTTAGCTGCTAGATGCTCCACTATATGTTCACCAGCTGTCTGCTGCTGGGCAGGTAGTGAACTGTGGGTTTTATCAGAGCTTTGTCACTGAAAACAGCTGCTGCTGTTAAACAGATTCATAAAGGAGTTTGTGGGCCATAAAACCAAAACAACAAGATAAAAGGTGGGGGTGATAATTCTCTGTGAGTTTGTCACAACAAGTAAAAATTGCGATTTGACCCAGAGTTAATACACAAGTATCGATCAGCGCAGCTTTACGGATTATAACTTTGGAGATCAAAAACTGCTTTTATTGTATAAAATGTGTAGCAAGATGCTTCAAAATCTGATGTCCTCTATGGGGATGATGGCGGGGGGGGGGGTTCCATTATGGTGAGGTACAATATAGCCACAACAACATAATATCCAACAGTGACACAAAAGAAGAGCTAGAGTAAAGCTTACTGTCTCTGGTTGAGGCGGTGAATGAAGCCTCTCAGAAGGGGGGGCAGGCAGTGAGTCGGAACCGTCCAGGTTCTCTCTAAATGGCATCTCGGCTTCTCGTTCTTGGATCTGCAGAAACAAGGGGAGGATGTTGAGTGTTTGGAGGGAGGGAGGGCTGGGCAGCCATGTGTGGCGTTTGGCTGCCGGTCTGCATGTTTAAGTTGCAGCCAAACTCTGCAGCTAGCTCCTGTGACTCCAAAACCTCCGACTAAAGAGGGGGAAGTCATCAGTGAAAATGTTCTGCTCAAGTGTTTTGGAGTGGAACCCTGCAGAGCATCCGCCAGACATGGCACACGGTCGGCTTCCTGCACAACAACATGGAGTGGCACTGCTGAACACATAATCAGCAATATATAATATTAATACATGACTCACTCTGGTGATATTCTATTTTTTCTCCCATGTGCATTTTCTTCCTCTGTGCCATAGAGCTCCATTTTTGTCCAAAAAACTGGGGAGACGTGTTCCTTCATCACCATGAACCCACACACTGTAGTTGATTTTGCTGCCACCAATATACTCACTAGAGCACCAAATGTGGATTTTGTTAGTCCCCAACAAACTGTTTCCTCCTGTTTGAGTTTGATAACTCAACCACGTAGTTTTAAGTCAAATTAAAAACTGAGTAAACCTACGTTGGTAGTTTATTTTGCAAAGAGACTGCATGCATGTAACGAGGGGAAACTGACATGCCAAGCATGGGACACCGACCCGCAATGATTTATACGTGTAAGAAGTTACAAACAGTCCCTTTTAACTTGTGTGAGTCTGGTCATTAATTAGTTCTCATTCATGTCACATTAGCAAATGAACAAAGAGACTCCATTCTCTGAAGTGTCCTATATTTAAACCAGATCATTCTCTCCTATCTGGCCGAGCGTGCAGCCGGTCAGAGATATCTCAGAGATGTTGGGTACCTGTTGTGGTTTCCCTGGTGCAGACGATGCTGTGCAACTGAGGTATTCCTTCCACCACAGAGACACAAACCGTTGCATGGTGTGTGAGCGGCTGTCGTCCCTCTGGCTGCTGCAGCTCCAGGGTTTCACCGCTCCTAAGAAATGGACGATCTTTGCGCCGTGGCCAAACCTGCAGGAACACAACTGTAAGTCCAGGACGTGTGTGCTGAGCAGTGCATCAACCCAAACAGCCCAATGGTTCTAACAAAGGAAAGGTTGAACGCCACAAGGTGCACACTTTAGGACGAGCTTCCTTTAACTTTACAGGCCTGTTTTAATGCTTATTACAGCGTACTGTACTCCGAATTAAGTTCAGTTCGCCTCCTGGGCACTCCTGGGCTAAGGCAAACACATTAGGATACCTCTAATCCACACATAGAGAGTGTGTAAAGAGAGTGGAGCTGTGTTGTGAGACGCAGTAGGACACACTCACTGTTGGAAAGCAGGGAGGTAGCTGTAGAAGGAGCTGGCACTGAGGTTGTAGACAAACGGCAGGTGTTTACGGATGTCTTCCACCGGCCAGCTACTGAAAAAGGAGTTCAACAGGCCCTGGTCTCCTCCTGAGAATGGAAATGAGGAAAACATATGAATAAATGCCATGTCTACATGTAAATAATAGATGAACGTGGGTTCAGAGTAGATGCCTTTAACACACAATGGACGTCTGACCCACTGAGAGGATTAACGTGACCCTTCTGAAACTCCAACACATTCTCTGGCATCATCTTTTAGTTTTGTATGAATGCACTCAGTCGCGTCTTCAGTATTCAGAGACATGTAGTCATGGGTTACCATCAAAGCTGCCGTGCTGCAGGGCGTGATCCAGGAGGCCGCTGTGGGTGTGGACGGACGGTCTGAACACGAACACGCCGGAGTTGAAGCAGTCCGGCCAGCCGGGATCGGGAGCCGCCGACAGCTCGTCTCTCTCAAACAGCTCGTCCACGTTACACAGAACCTGAGAGGAACAGGTCGGACAGCGTGTGTTAGAGCAGGTGAATGCATTCTGAAGGCTGATTCACTGCGAAGAGACACTGATACTGATAATTAGATGGTTTCATAATAAAAACCCTATATTCATGTCACATCTCCCACGCTTTGAGGCCTACGTTTTTGTCATGCATAGTCTCCAGCGTCGGCGTTAGGGGCGGACCTTTTGGGTCCAGGTCTGTCCAAAAAGGTCACTGTGCCCCCTCAGCTGAATCTCTCCTGACAAAAAAACTAAACTGACATACGTTTACAGCTTTAAAGGGGACATATCATGCTCATAATCAGGTTCATACTTGTATTTTGGGTTTCTACTAGAACATGTTTACATGCTTTAATGTTCAAATAACACATTATTTTTCTCATACTGTCTGTCTGAATATACCTGTATTTACCCTCTGTCAGAAACGCTCCGTTTTAGTGCATTTCAACGGAATGGCAACGGAATTGCATTGCTAAGAAACAGCTTGGGTCCATGTTTACTTCCTGTCAGCTGATGTTATTCACATACACTGCAACAGGAAATAAACTGGGACACATTTAGAATGTTTACGCTTAAAACTGTGAAATGGTCTAAATATTGTAGATTTGTGACATCACAAATGGACAGAAATCCTGACGGCTTGTTTCAAAGTCACAGTTTCTGAATACGGGCTGTGTGTATTTCTCCATGGATTGAGCGTTTTGATAGTTTAACAGTATTTATATAGAACTTAAACCTGCTTTATAATATAAAAGACATGAAAATCTCACTTTTTACAATAAGGGACCTTTGAAGACGTTGTTCATCCTTTAATTAGTTATGTAACTGTTGAAAGCGGCCCAGTGTTACAGGGTTGCAAAACAATTAACAGATTGTGTATCTGAGTTTATAACCTCTAGTTTTGTGGACGCCTGAGCCTCTATGTCATAGTTTATTTCTTTCATGAAACATGATAATGTTAATTATACACTTAATAAAGGGTATGTGAGGTGAAAAAAATGCCCGTCCGTTCCTAATGATCTGGCGCCGACCCTGATAGTCTCACATAGCTAACCTTGGTCAGGTGACCGTCTGGTTTACTTGTTACTGTAAAACAATAACAATAAAAGCATGAATTGTGGATCAGGGGTAAAGTGACATTTGGTTGATGCACACGTAGATGTCGGTACGTCAGTTCAGGTGTGACCTTGGGACTTGACCTTGTGCTCCCGCTAACATGACAACATGTTTACACTGAGTCAACAGAGGAAGAGCTCCAGCATGTCCGTTAACATGCTGCTATTGACTTCAATGACAACATGGAGAACACTGCCCAGCAGTTTACAACATGACCCCTTAAAGAGAGTAACTGCATGTGTTGACTGATAGATAGTGATGTACAGTAGCGTCAACGATGTTCATAGTATCCCTTTATTTAGACAGAGCCCTGTGTGTTTCCTTCCAGGCACTAGTCCTTTGAAGAGGGATCAAAGCTGGGGGTACCCGCTGACGTGCATTTCCATAAAAGTCGGATACTGCACGCAACAGTTAGAGGTGATTTTCTGCGTGGAGCGCGTGGCGCTAAAGACTCTTATAAAACATGTCAAGTTTGGGGCAGATTGGACAATGTATAGTCAATTTACAACAACTTCCTGTTTCCTGTAGGTGGCGCTATGACTATCACTCATAATGGCACTTCTATGTCTTCAGGCCTGGACTCTTATAAAACATGTCAAGTTTGGGGCATCCTAAGTGCCTCAAAAATGTGATCTCCCAGCGGAAAAATAATCTTTAGAAAAACAGTAGGTTTCCTTGCACTTCGTGCCAGGAACACCGTTGGTATTGTGGCTCTTTAGACTGTTATTCTCCTACTGGAGTGAGACATTCATAAACATTAGCAGTTCCCTTTAAAGTAAATCATCTTCTATAACGGGTTTATAACGCGTAACTAATGCCTTTATTAATGGTCAATAAATCATTATTTATTATGGTAATGGTGGAGCGAAGGGTGGCCAGTGGAATGGACCCTGAAGATGTCATTACACGGTTCGGCCACTATGTCAAATTGGCTTCCAGCTGTGGATGAGTTCTGCCCACGTGGAATAAAACTCACTAGAGTTTACTATATTTACCAGAGAGACGGGGGGGGGATTATGTCAATAGTTAACTGTTTGATGAATGGATCTATTTTCGTGTAAGACGGGTGAGAGCATGCCAGGCATGTTGACGTCATCTGGATATCTGCACTGAACCGCTGCAGCGCTAATGTCGGTAACAAATACATTGCATTTCCCATAGCTCCTTCACAATAAAAGTCCAGTGTTTTGCACCATGAAATGTTTGGTTTGCATTAGGACTTAAAGGTCCCATATTGTGCTCATTTTCAGGTTCATACTTGTATTTTGTGTTTCTACTAGAACATGTTTACATGCTGTAATGTTAAAAAAAAAACTTTATTTTCCTCATACTGTCTGCCTGAATATGCCTGTATTCAACCTCTGTCTGAAACGCTCCGTTTTAGCCCATTTCGACGGAATTGCGACAAAATTGCAACAAAATTGCAACAAAATTGCAACAGAATTGCGTTGCTAAGCAACAGCTTGGGTCCATGTGTACTTCCTGTCCACATCCACTGCAACCAGGAATAAACTGGGACATGTTTAGAATGTTTACGTTTAAATCTGTGTAAAGGGTCTAAATATTGTAAAGTTGTGACATCACAAATGGACAGAAATCCTGACCCCTGGTTTCAAATGCAGAGTTTCTGAATACGGGCTGTGTGTTTTTCCCTGTGGATTAAGCGTTTCGATACTTTCACAGTATTTATATAGGACTTAAGCCTGCTTTATAATAAAAAAACATGAAAATCTCACTTTTTTATAATATGGGACTTTAATGCCCCATCATTAACAGCTCCAATATGTCTGTAGAACAGTTGCCACTGTAAACAGTGAAGCTAAAATGAGTGAGATGGAAGTAAGAAGATCCAGGTAGAAGCTGCTGAAAGCTGCTAATCAGGACAGTGAAGGGCTCAAAGTGACACGTAGACTCACGTGCACCGGGATTGGCTCTCACTAAAAACCTTCAGAATAATCTGAAACAATCACAGAGAAAGTTTGAGCGGGACTCACGAGTGTGTCAGCGTCCAGGAAGACACATTTACTGTAGCGGGTCAGAGACCAGCAGTGGATCTTGGTGAAGGTGATGCCGAGTTCAGGACGTCCCAGCGAGGCCAGGTGGACGCAGTCCTCGCTGTCCATCGGGTCCACCGTGATGACCTCATCGAACACGTCCTCAAGGGCGAGCCTGGTGACACGTAGAAAGATTTCAATAGTTATATATATATATATATATACTGTATATATACATTATGAGAGAAAAGGGATGTATCACCCACCGTGACTGTTCTGAGACGTTTGGTGTTACCATGACGACGATGCTGCGGGTCGTCCCGTGACGCCGTAAACATCTGGCCACCACTGTAGCTCCCTTACAGTATGAGTCTGTGGTTGCCAGGGTGACGAAGGCCTCACCAGCTAGGGAACGGCAAATGACAGATGCACTGAGATCAGCTGGGACTGTCATTACATATAGAATATAGAACTGATGTGGACATGACTGACCGACCTTAAACGGAGATTTGTCAAGTATTTAATACTCTTATTAACATGGGAGTGGGCAAATATGCTGCTTTATGAAAATGTATGTATATATTTATTATTCGAAATCAATTAACAACACAAAACAATGACAAATATTGTCCAGAAACCCTCACAGGTACTGCAT